>VMBQ01001764.1:143585-154294 GCA_007657795.1 Dreissena rostriformis
CTAGATACAAGAGTTGAGTTCCAAAATGGTTCAAGTCTTTTGAAAAACATGGCTGGGGGGGGGGGGGGCATTTTCCTTATATTTATAATATTTATATAGTAAAATAAGCTTGTAAACACTCTAGAAGTCACATATTTTGCCCAATCATCATGAAACTTGGTGAAAACATTGTTTTTTATTTATATTTCAGATAAGTTCGAGAATGGTCTCTATCGGTAAAAAAACATGGCCGCCAGGGGGATGGGGCAGTTTTCCTTGTATGACTATAGAGAAACCTTGTGAACACTCTAGAAGTCACATTTTTTGCCTAATCATCGTGAAACTTAGTCAAGACATTGGTTATATTGATATCTCGGACAAGTTGGAAAATGGCTCATATCGGTGAAAAAAACACTTTAGCTCACCTGATTGCTTAGGTGAGGTTTTAGGATCGGTCCTATGTCGTCCGTCCGTCTGTCCGTCCACATTTGGTTTGTAAACACTCTAGCATTCATATTTCTCAAGCATTCTTTATCAAAGTTGCTGAGAAGCTTTACGGCCACAATATCTCAGTCAAGTTTGATAATGAGCAAAATCGCATAATAAATGCCAGAATTATTATTTTGGCTTTGTCCGTCCATTCGTCCAGCACTTTTGTAGCCGGAGCCATATCTTGGAAGTGCTTTAGCGGATTTCATTAAAATTTGGTATGAGTATATATATGGATAGGAGGATGATCCACGCCAAATGGCATTGTACACCATCTGTTAATAACGGAGTTATGGCCCTTTGTATATATTCTGTGTCAATGCTGCTTTCAGCATGTGAGGGTATATGTCACATCTGTGACAAAGCTCTAGTTTGGCGGGGGATATCAATTTAACGAATTTGCTTGTTGCCCTTAGATTGTCAAAATTTTCATTATATTATACAAAATCCTTGTAAACACTGTAGAGGTCAGAATTTTGTTTCAGATTTCATGAATTTTGGTCATAATATTTATTTTTGTAAGCAAAGTTTGATGTTTGTTCATGAGGGGTCAAAATATGGATCACCAGGTCAAATCTTACAAAACCTCGTAAACACTCCATACGCCAGAGTTTTCGTTCAATAATGATGAAACTTGACCAGGATGTTTGTCTGGACAATATCTAGGCCAAGTTTGACGTTTGGTTATGTGGGGAAAAAATCTAGGTCATGGGGTCTAATCTTACAAAAACCTTGTAAACACACTAGAGGCCGTAGTTTTGGTCCAATAATGATGATACTTGACCAGGATGTTCTTCTTGATGATATCTAGGCAAAGTTTGACATTGGGTCATGTGGGGTCAAAATCTTGGTCACAATGTCCAAATCTTACAAAAACCTTGTAAACACTCAAGTGCCCATAATGTTTGATTCAATAATGATGATACAATGTACATTAGGAGGAAGTTTGTTAGGGCAATATTTAGGCAAAGCTTAACATTTGGGTCATGTGGGGTCAAAATCTAGGTCACCAGGTCAAAGCTTGAACAACCTTGTTATTACATGTTCCAAGTCAGGTTCAGGTGAGCAATCTAGGGCCATCATGACCCTCTTATTTATGTTAAACACTTTCTAATCACAAACTTGTACGAGTACATCCTTCCTGAACTTAAACTGTGTCTTCAGTGCCTCTATTTTGTCTGATGTTCTTTCATAACCTTCAACCATGTTGTCTACTTCTACTGCAGACTGCTGTCAGGGCCCTCAATCTGCATTTTTTGGGGCCGAATATCAGCCCCGTCCCCCATCAAAAATGTATACTTTTTTCCCCTTTTTTTGAAAAAAAATCCCCCCTAAAAAAAATAAAAAAAATAGAAAGATATGTCTCGTGATTATTTATCTCAATTTTATTTCAATTACATCTATCCAAATTTACCTTATTATGAAAAAAGCTATATATACAGTTCAATCAGTACAAATGTAGTAATAAGAGAGTAAGTAAAAAAAATCCCCATAAAAGGGAAACGCCGCGAAAATCCCCCTTCATGAGGGACCTGGGCCCCTTCCCCTGATGGCCAGAAAGGGCCCTGGCCATAATCCATGTTCTACAATGTCATGTCTGTATAGGTTTGTTGTTTTCTTAGATGCTCGCATTCTTAAATCTCTTTCTTTCTAATTTTTTCATGTAAAGCAATTTTTCTGTTCTGTTCTATCTGATAGACACGAGCCTCAAACTTCAACTTCATTATTTAGATTTCACCTCTTTAGAAGCCTTTTTAATAAAGTCGTCTTTCTCTTTTTCAATTTTGGAATTTAGCCACTCTAAGGTTCTATTGTTTATAAACATTATAAATGACTCCGCGGCTAAAGTTTTCAGGTTTGGCTTTGTCCTCATGAGGTGGTCCATTTGGCCAAACACACTCCGCGAAGCACGAGGTTTTAGGCATTCCTTTGACAACTGTTTCTTCCACACCAGCTAGCTCACCCCCAGGAAGATGTTGTTTGTAGAGTTTTTAGCTAACAAGCACATTGCCGCCAGAATAATCTGCAACATTCCCTGGCATGCATCATCATATTTGGATTTTGAAATTACAGTCTTTCTTCAAATGTTCACTAAATAATTCAATCTCACCCATCATGAACTGTTCCGTGTTACTGGTTGCATTTTCTAAAAATGTCACAAGTTTATGGTATTTGGCGTTCATTCCTAACATTGACACATTTCTCTCCTCTTATACATACCAAAGCGGACAATTTATATAATTACTGATAAGTCCAAGCGCCTTCAGTCAAGCTTCATTTTCCGGTACAAGCAAGTCAAACAAAACAGATTTAAGAAGTTTATTTTCTGCGCCAACAGTTTGCAAATATTCAATCAATTTTTTCATGCATAAAATAGACAGATGCAGCATCACTGAATAGAATATTGAACCTTGAACCTCTGTAAGATTTCAGTGGCAGAGACTTGAGTTTTTTTTTACGCAGAAAGTCTTTTATGAAAGTATTAAAGGGCCCCTGACAGCCACTTTTCTGGTCACCAGCACTGCCTTCCGCAAATGCTTTTGATGCTTCTCTTACAAGACAACACGTCCCTGGTTCAGAGCTTTCTTTAAACGTCTTGTCATGAATGGGGCTGTCCCCTTCAAAAATTCTGTTTTCCACTCCAAGTAAACATTTTTGAGCTGAGTCAGCGTAGTTAACTAGCGCATGAAGGCCACAGAAATAATTGTTGATTGTGTACATCATTTGATCATCACGAGCCCGCTGCATACATCAATGGATCATAAAGCGCCTGCTGCATACATCATTGGATCATCAAGAGCCCGCTGCATACATCATTGGATCATCAAGAGCCCGCTGTGTACATCATTGGATCATCAAGAGCCCGCTGCGTATATCATTGGATCATCAAGAGCCCGCTGTGTACATCATTGGGTCATCAAGAGCCTGCTGTGTACATCATTGGATCATCAAGAGCCCGCTGTGTACATAATTGGATCATCAAGAGCCCGCTGTGTACATCATTGGATCATCAAAAGCCCGCTGTGAACATCATTGGATTATCAAGAGCCCGCTGAATACATCATTGGATCACCAAGCGCCCGCTGGGTACTTTATTGGATCATCAAAAGCCCGCTGTGAACATCATTGGATTATCAAGAGCCCGCTGCGTACATCATTGGATCATCAAGAGCCCGCTGCGTACATCATTGGATCATCAAGAGCCCGCTGTGTACATCATTGGATCATCAAGAGCCCGCTGTGTACATCATTGGATCATCAAAAGCCCGCTGTGAACATCATTGGATTATCAAGAGCCCGCTGAATACATCATTGGATCACCAAGCGCCCGCTGGGTACTTTATTGGATCATCAAAAGCCCGCTGTGAACATCATTGGATTATCAAGAGCCCGCTGCGTACATCATTGGATCATCAAGAGCCCGCTGCGTACATCATTGGATCATCAAGAGCCCGCTGCCTACATCATCAAGCCCCGCCGAATACATCATTGGATCACCAAGCGCCCGCTGGGTACTTAATTGGATCATCAAGATGCGTATATTGTTGTTTTCTGTGCATCGACCAATCTTGATCGCTGCAGAAGTAATTTCAGCCTTTTTCACACATAGACTAATGATTTACTATTATTGTTTGTCATTATTTGTCGAGCTACTCACATTGAGTGTTTTTGGTTGGAATTGTTCGTCTTTCAAGTATTGAGCTGCTCCGTTGTTACCGGATTACTATTCCTGGTGGTCTGGTGTTGCTGGTGAAGGTGTAGGAATGTCCTGCGCATCATACCCTAGTGATCGTAGTTTTTTAATGTATTATTCTGGCGTACAGTGTTTTGCTTTGGTGGTCCGGGATTTGTTTTAATGTAACCAGGACAAGTACAATCCCGATCGATCACGTGGCTCGTCCGGGGGTCAGAATACATTAATTTTAGGTGCAATCTAAGTAATTTAACCCTAGTTTCTGATTTCTCATGTTGTTGACAACAATCGATGTTTTCACGTCTCTGGTTAAGTGTCATTCACATAGAAATATTTCACTATAAAGGTCTCCAATAACGATTTGCACTAGTAAAAAATAAGAGAAAAAACTATCAAAATCAAGCCGCAAAACGATAATGAAAACTGAAAGATATGAATTAATAAAATTAATTGTCTACTGCAATCTTCTAGAATTTTGTCTCAACAGTTTGGATAGTTTTGACCTTTGGTGTTTCCCTTCTTCTACACAAATATCCGGTAATTCTAAAGACTCTTCGTCATTGAACAAGGCATAGTTAGCAAAAGTCAAAGGTAAAATGTCTTTTCTTTAGGTTTGTAGCAGGTCATTAGATTTTAACTCATTCGCTGCGCGATCTGACATTGTGGCCGTTATATGAGCAATAATGTCTCTTGAAACTTTGTTGTCCAAGTTTGAGGCAGCATCTAAATCTTCCAAGATTTCTTTTAAGACAGACAACGTGTTTTCGGCGGATTTTGTCTCAATCTCCCTTAGACGCAGAATTTTCCCTGTGAGTCGGTAGCCTCGTAACCCATGAATTTTTCCCAAAATTTATATGTTTCATCAGTCAACCAACATGTTTTACTTTCTTTTGAAAATACTTCTGACAATTGACTGTGAGCAAGACAGAGTCTTTGAAAGTATATTTCCAGCACGCAGGAATGTACAGGTATTCTATTGGGTTCAATACTAACCATATTTAAAACACATTTCACAACATCACCCACTTTAGAAGCACTTACATTCAATTTCAATAGTTCATATACACAGGTTTTAAATTGGGATGTGTAACGTCTGCTGTTTTCATCATAAGTTTCAAGTACCCTTTTTTCATTGTCTATATCATTTAATAAAGTAGTAAAGATTATCAACATTTTCTTGAAGGTTAACAATTTCTTTTTCTGATAACTGTGCTTTAAGCTGTTGAACCTCATTGTTCACTTCACGACAACAAGTTTGATTAAAATTTTCCTCTAATTTGGGAATTTTTTATTCCCCCTTCTTCGAAAAAGAGGGGTTATATTGTTTTTGGCCTGTCTGTCTGTCATTCTGTCCCAAAATGTTAACCTTGGTTAAAGTTTGATAACTTTTGCAATATTGAAGATAGCAACTTCATATTTGGCGTGTAATAAGATTTTAATACTGCTCCAGCAGCTGGAGTTTCACTTCTTTATAATGCATGTGTATCTCATAGAGCTGCACATTTTGAGTGGTGAAAGGTCAAGGTCATCCTTCAAGGTCAAAGGTAAAAAAAAACAAAAAATGCAGCATTGTGTTTCTGACAAACACAGCTCTTGTTTCAGTATTAAGTAATTCTCCTGACTTGCAGTTCTCTTAAGTTTTAATTTCAGTTTTTCAATTTGTTTGCCTTTTGTAGTAGATTCAGTTTTACTTTGGTTCTTTTTATTTTCGACTGTAATAAGTTTCTCAGTTAAACTCTGGTTTTTCAGTTTTTCCTCAACTAAAGAATGTTTTAAGTCTATTTGCTCATCACATGAAATATGAAATCACCTTTTGTTTGTTTCTCCCTTTGGAAATTTAAAACAGATTTTCATAAAATTATCTAACTGTTCTGCAGTTTTCGGTCTGTTTTTATATTTTTAAAGTTTCTCTGTGTCTTCCACCAACTTTTAAATTTTATTTTCTACGGCTTTGACGGTAGGTGGAACAGCATCTGCATGATCCAGGGTATATTTTCTAAAACAAATTGAACTGTTTTGGTGCGACCATTCTGCTTATAAAAATCATATACTGTCTGGTTTAAAAATTCCATGATTCTTAATTATTTATGGTTATAAAGTTAAATTCATTTTTTTTTGTATTTCATTCAGAGCCTCCCTCAGCTGATTATTCTCGTCTTTCAACAGTTCATTCTCTTTTTTCAATTCAGAATTTTCTTTTAGCAAATCTTCATAACTAACAGGACTATTTTCTTCTATTAATATGCCATTTGTCTGCTTGAGGACTTTCATCCATTGTAGATTTTTCTGAACTAACTGAACTAAGTATCATAAGAAAATCACCCTTATTCTCAGGCCCATAAAAATAGGTAGCAACCATCATATCATAATCTGATAATACATAATCCCAGTCATCTGACAAGAAAATGTCTTTCTGTGTATCAATCCAATTATAGCACATCTTTCTTAATTTCCACATTCTGGAAGACTGGTCTTCCCTACAACACCTCACTCTCATCTTTGGCCCATTGTTCTAATGTTATAGGCATTTGGAGCAGATGCTGATTTATATCAAGAATTGAGCCATCCTGTTCACAGTTTAGAGTCAGGCCCCACATTTCTGTGCTGGTCACTTTTCACACATTTTGTTGCATGTAATTTAATGACTGCTGACCAATGAAATAACCATTTGCCACAAGGTCTAAGGAGTTTCCAAAATGGGCCTGTCAATAGCTTATCTAGCATCCCCATGGCTCTGCATCCTGCTAGATAGACAGGCTCTTGTACATCAAAGGGTGCGTTGCATTCGACCATTCTGGACGCGTTTAGCATGTTCTGTCCGGAGTGCGTGATTGGAATGAAATGGAACACGGGAGTGTCTGGGACGTGTGAATGGAACACGGTACGCAAAACCAAAATGGCTGACAATAATATTATTATTATTATTATTATTATAAACCTGATTTATTAAGCGCCCTTTTCATGTAATAAAACACGTTCAAAGGCGCTGTACAATAATGAATACATACCATAATCTTGTAAAAACATAAAATAACCATAACATTGTAAAACAATTTAAAATCTAACTAAGCATATGATAAAAAAAAAGAAACCCGTAGCCCGGTAAAACAATAGAATCAATAAAATCGTCACATGAAACATTACTATCATAAAAGGGATTAACATTAAAACAACATTTGTGGACTATCCAAGTACATTAGCAGTTNTTTCCACTCATTTGCATAGTGTGGAGTATTTAGACAGTTTGCCACTAAATGCCACACTTGGGTATGGCAAACAGAAAAAAATGAGCAGGACCTGGCTTATGCATGTTTTCCAATAAATGCCACTCATTTCCACTTATTTTCCACACATAGTGGACATAAGTGGAGTATTTAGACACTTTTCCACTAAATGCCACACATTTAGTGGCAAAAATGATTGCCAGTTAATGCCACTCATTTCCACTTATTTTCCACACATAGTGGAAATAAGTGGAGTATTTAGACACTTTTCCACTAAAAGCCACACATTTAGTGGCAAAATAAATTGCCACTAAATGCCACTCTTTTCCACTTGTTTTCCACACAGTGGAAATAAGCGGAAAACTGGAACTCATTGACAGAAATTGCCATACCTTATATTGTCTGAAAAGGGCTGCAGGACCTACAACCTGGTATGAACTGCTCTCTGTAGCAAATCCTTTCATGTTTTTTCACTTTTGGTAGGTTAATTCAAGAAATAGTTAGAAAAATACAGATCCTCCAAATATGGCATCACATATACAAAATATGGTTATAATCTGTTGATTGTAATTTCACAACAATACAAATTGAAGGATTAAAATTATTTTTTGACAGTATAAGTAATATCGAATGTTTCAGACTGTTATTTGTTTTTAATTTTAAGGTAATATGAAACCATTTTTAATTGAAAATCAAATGTTTTTTTTTTATTGTTCATTTGTCCATCACTGCAAGGTGTTCCTAGAGTCTTCAGCAGGTGGCGTAGAACAGACCAGATNTCATTTTTTTTTTTTTTTAATTGATCATTTGTCCATCACTTCAAGGTGTTTTTAGATGGCTTCAGCAGGTGGCGTAGAACAGACGAGATCTAGCGATGTCCCGTTGTCGTACCTCTGGCCATCTTTGTAGTATGCACTCTGTTTGAGCAATAAAAATTCCGTGTAAGTTTTTTGGCATGTTTGATTTTATTGAAAATCATAAAACAGCAACATAGTCTTAACTGAACAATAATTTGCACCAGTGCCACCTGATATTTGAGTTTTTGTTCAAACCTTTAAAAGTACATAGTGCAAGCAAAGTTAATTTAAGACACTTGTTTCAGCATATTGACAAGAGTTCATTTTATTTCAGACAATGTGCCTCTGATTTGAACCTTGAGTTGATGTGCTTTGTAAATTTGAGTAAAGAAGTTGGAAAATGACTTTAGTAAAATACCAGATTTACAGTTTTAGTTTAACATGTTACATACAGCCAGAAATTAAATACCTTCCAGGAACTGCAGTTTGTTTCTGTTCTCCAGTCCTGGCCTGTTGTCGGTGCCTAATTTTCGCTGGCGGCCTTCTGTTTCTTCTTTTGTGAAGAGCATGCGAAACAGGCGCGAGGTACCCTTCTTGGCTGTTTTGCACGTCTTCAACTCGGATACAACCTGCTCCTGAAACATATATATAGGCACTAATGAAAGCATCATGTTACATTGTATCTAAGTAGTTATGCTTCATCCTTATTTTAATGTCAGTCCATAAAAAGATATCTGAGTCCCTAGGGGCCAAAAAGTTTAACAAATAAAAAATCTTCAGACAGATGCAAAAAAGTGTTTGTTAACAATGCATAAATTCCACTGGTATTAGTGCTAGAAAACAAAATATTCTTGTAAGTACCCTGGTAAATCCATTGTATACCGCTGCAGGCTGCAAATTAGTGTTCATCTGCAATAAGTTAAATTGTAATTTTCCTTTTATTAAGTACCAATAGGTGATTTTTTTTAAACAAAATATATCACAAAGTTTACTTTTTAAAATAGTGATCTGCAGAATACAAAAAAGTTTTTGTATTTTCACTCGTTGACATGCCTCAACACTCAGATATATCTTTATTATCTCATTTCTATAATCTTTACAGAGCTATCAAATAAAAAAAAAAATGATTCAAATAATATACCATTGTGCCACTTCTATCATCAGAAGAAGGAAAGTTCTGGCCTGATGTTTGTAGGACAAGAGTGATGGTTGTGTCGACTGAAGTAGGGTTTTGCTGTGACTGCTGGGCATTTGCTTTCAGAGATTCAATTTCAGTCTTCATTTTCTGCAATCATGGACACAACTGTCAAATTCATATTCATTAATATATTTCTTATTTTGCTCTACTTGCAATACAGAATTTATGTTCTTGATTGTTAAAAAACAGTTATATGGATTAAAATGTCACAATAATGTTATCCTCTCTGTAATTAGTAATTCAAACAAAATAGGCAACTTCCAGAAACTGACCTGCATCTCGCTCCACATGTACGCATTTGATATTCAGAATACTAAAGCCTGTTCCTAAGGTCTACAGTATCCTGGTTGGGCGGACTGGCATAGTTGCAGCTGGGTTGCTGAAAAGCTGAAGAGTCCGAGCTGTTCAGAAGGCTCAGACTGCTTCCAACTAAATGTCCAGTTGACCCTTCATCATCTAGTGTTTCTCTTAAACTAATACAGAAGAAGTCATGAATATAAATTTATGCAATTATAAATTATTTATCGTGTAGTTTTAAGGTGGTCTCTATTTTAAACTCTAAGTTTATCTCATCAAATTAAAAGTAACAATTCCCAAGAAGCACTGTTTCAACATATATTTCTAGAGATCGAGAATTCAAAATGTGACATGCTAGATATATAATAAAAAGAAATCACAACTACAGCATCTGAGCAATTTAGATAGATAGATTTAGATAGATTTATTTCAGTATAATGACACAACATGATAAAACATATCTACATACATGATAAAATTATAAAACAATAAACATGTATGAGAAATGAAACCATGTCATTAACATTACACCAAGGATTACACAAAAAAGAGAACTTTATCTCTTATTTCCACTGTGGTCCTTGGATATTGATGGTATTGACTTAGAGAGGCATGGGATGAATATCACAGATTTGAGTTATGAAAGACAATCATTGGCATAAAAAGTAGACATATTAAAATGTGGATAAATTACAAACTAACTACATGGATCTAAAAGGATGATTACATATTAAGAAGATGAGTTTTAACTGACAACTTAAAAGTAGATATACTTGTAATATTCCTTAAAGCAGAAGGTAATTTGTTCCACAGAACACAGGCGTTAAATGCAAAAGATTTAGCACCAAAACCTTTGACTTTGGGTAAAATATAGCACCCATTTTCACTTGACCTAGTCTTGTATGAATGAAGAGTGTCAAAGGGAATAAAGTTTTCACTCATATATTCAGGAGCCAAACCATTTTTGATTTTGAAAACATGACAAAGGGTAGTTTGTTCCACTCTTTTTTGAACAGGTAACCAATTCAAAA
>VMBQ01001764.1:158455-174167 GCA_007657795.1 Dreissena rostriformis
TGTCGCATTGTCGTCATCGAACTGTCGTATTGACGCCATCGTACTATCGCACTGTCGCCATCGTATTGTCGCACTGTCGTCATCGTATTAGCGCACTATCGCATTGTCGCCATCGTACTATCGCATTGTCGACTATCGCCTTCCGGTACACAAACTATTCTTATTGCAGAAACAAAATAGATGACTTTATAAAGATGTACTTTGAAAGAGGTTACAGTTATAATGAAATCAAATTCTTATTAAGTTATATAATGGGTATTGATGTAAGGTATGCCGAACTGTAAAGTATTTTAAAAAGTGGCTCCATCTAGGAAAAAATACGATATGCGCATGTGTACCGGAAGGCGATAGACGACAATGTGACAGTACGATGACGACAGTGCGATAATACGATGGCGACAGTGCGATAGTACGATGGCGACAGTGCGATAATACGATGACGACATTACGGTAATGCGATAGTACGATGGCGACCATGCGATGATACGATGGCGACAGTACGATATGACTATCGCATTGTCGCCATCGTTCTATCGCATTGTCGCCATCGTACTATCGCATTGTCGCCATCGCACATCGCATTGTCGCCCTCTGGATTTTAATGTGTAACCACGATGGCCATAACGGTATTCCGTATCCGACTGACTAAAATGTGAAGGTATGGAATTTGCGGCAATGTTAGACTATACATGAAGTATTAAATTAATTTACAAATAATGAGAAAAGGTAAAACAGTAACAAAAAATGTCGAATAAATTACTGTTTTGCAAATCAAACTTACCACTTAAAAGTAATCCAACGATACAAACCACAGAAAACATATTTGCGTCAAACGTCGGACGCGTTCTTTTGTATATAGATTAAAACAATATGTTAAATTTGAACACGAAGGATGAAAACTTCCCTTTTTAATACACCGAGAGATAGGGTTGAAATTGTCAAGTGCTGAACACCCGTTTCGTGGACGCTTGTGTTATTCATCGAGGAAGTAAACAACTTTAAAAATATCAATCCTAATAAACTGGTATTGAGAGATACGATAAACAGGTTTGACAGTATTAATTTTCAATGGCAGAAAGACACACAACGAGTTTTCAATCGGTTGAAGACAATAACTGAATACATCAAACCCTCGCTTAAAACTAAAAAAAAAAGAATAATATTTTAAATATATGTACGTCCAAACCATTATTTTGCTTTTGAAACATGTATTCCCGTGCTTATTTATCTACCGTTAATATATTACCTTTTGTTTGTTGTATACACAAATAGTAACTTTAACTGCTTCAGCAGGAGATAAATCTAAATATAGCGCGAAATCCGTTTTTAACGGCAAGTGACCAACAGTCGGACGCAGCTTCTTTAACACCGTACGTAGTAACTATATTGCTTATAACCTCTGAAGTTTGGAAATATGTATAATGTTTGTATTTAAAAACTGAGAACACGATAAGTATCAGTTCAATATTATATTTGTATGCTTGTTTTCAATATAAACATCGCAAAAATATGTTCACAACATGAAAACCTGCGTGAACAACATATCTCTGTACACTTAAAATAAAACGTTTGAAAAACGTTACCCTAGTGACAAGAAATGTAATCATATATAATAAGATGGCCACCAAATGCATGATGGCCTTATTCCATCAATAAGAAATGTTCATAGAGATATACTAATAATATACATGAACATGACGAAAATACAATCGGACATGAATGGCGGTAATACATTCAACCTTATTTGATAAGGGATTTGAGTTACCCAAAATAAGTTAAAACGTCTCAGATTATATGAATTGAAAGGGGATTATGGAATGCCAGTTTTAAAAATAATGAAATAAGGTATAGTGATGATTTATGATAATTTTCAGATTTCAAAAAAATATCGCATATATTGTTACAATTCTATACACATACTATACTTACAGCTGGCAAACAACCCTTTGACAATAAAAATAACAAACACCATGATGTAAACCTTATCCTTGTGCTTATGTGTGGTTATCTCACTACAAAAATTAATGTTCATTGCTTCTGCGTGTCTTATTTAATTAACAATAATGAAACTTAGTGCTATCATCGTATCCCTCCCACTAGCTTTTAAATTAAGACGGACGATTTGTCTACTTTGTTGAACCATCGCATAAAGTTGTTTTAATGGAATAACTGTGTCCCATTAGATCTACAACGTAATTTCGAAAGTGGATACTATATTGTATTAGTGAAAGTATTGCTCTCTCATGATCTTCTGTATGTGAATAGCTTCTCGGCTTAAAATTATTTTGGGCTAACTACTCTTTGTCACTTTAAAATAAAAAGCTCTCGACACATTCATATATGAAAATCTTGCTAATTTTGGGCCGATAAAACATGCTTTAACTAGTGCAAGTTAACGCTTTATGAAAAATAATTTTAATATTCTAAAAGCAAAAGATAGGTTAACAGTTCGAACAAATAGCTCAAGTTTGTAAAAAAATGTAAATTTAATGAATACTTCAAATAGGCTATGAGGACATAGCTCATGATATTTATTAACAATAATTTATTTATGACCTCCTTTGCGTTTTTGATCTATTTAAAGCATATGCTTATAAACAAATAACGAACCTTAATATGAAGTGCTTAAACGTCATTAATAAGGGACAAAGAAATGCGACTGAGAAAGGGCAATCCGATATCCAAACATGAAAACATTTAATTAAGGCGATACATCAATATTAAGCGAAGAGAAATCAAGATAAAAAATCTTACGTGTTTTTGCAAACTTAAGTAACTATATGCGTCCACGAATACACTTAAATTAGCAGGACGGTTTTACTTTCTTTTAAACATAAACGATCTCGAAAACAGACCTTTTGACATAGCTATACGCTGCACAGTTTAAAAAAAAAAAAAAATGTCTGTTATTTTTATCACAATAACACAAACCAATGTAATACAGGAGCCAAAACCAAAACCTTTTGTTTAACTGGCTTTTAAACACAACTTTAAGATTTACAGAGGTCTACAATGCACGTTACTACTGTTAAGTGTCAGTTATTTTTTTTTTATCAAACTTACAATAAATGTAACAATTCCATGAAATACCTTTACCAAGAACTTGATCAGCGTTTGATCAATAAATATCTTACGAATTTGAACACGAGAATTTGACAGCATATCTCTGCGCCTTCTAACCATTTAGTACGTAATGCATCTTACCAAAACATTCTCTATAAAAACAACTCATTGAAATTATTTTGTAACTGCATAATAACTACAGTAACTATACAATTGCGGTATAACACTGCTTCAGAGTTACTATTAAATTCGTGATAGGTTATACAACACATATATAAATCAGATTTAAACACATATCTCCAGTAACCTCTAAAAGAAATGTCGGTAAATTTCGTGCAATACTTAAAGCATGCTCAGTTCTTGTATGTTGTTTAGTTCAATATATGTTGGTGTGGTTTAACCTCAACATACTTAATCTCTATTCAACCTCGTCCTCTTGGAATATTTGTAAAACGTTCATCGGTGAACATAATCAAGATCCGTCCGATATTAAGCTTAACTGTATATGCTTTTAGAATTTTAATAGACACTTTTCACAAATAATTGTAATATACTCATGTACAAAAAATTAAAATATATTCAAAGACGCACATGTATTAGAAGATATTAACATTTTAAGTTAAATTTCGTGTATAGATCTGAATTACTTTTCTCACAAAATGTCAGACGTGAGAGTAGTTTCACATTTCATTTGACAGATGAAACGTAGCTCTTTTTTAATCTAGTCACATAACAAAAACTGCTTTTTGATTGGCCTCCTTCAAATTTAATGTGAAAGTTCGCAATCAATCATACGTATCTTGAAATAACGCTAAACCGAGTATTAACCAAAGAGTTAGCTCAAGTGTGACCCTCAAACTTCGAAATAATGGGTCAGGCAAATTGTGACATCGGTGCAAATCTGCTAATCTCCCTTTCCCTCACAATTATTTTTGTACAGATAGCGGAAACTAATTATTTTATGGCGAGGTTTCGTAAACAATTTAATCACTCGTAGAAGTGTTTAGTCTATAAGAACGGGATCGTCACATCACGAGAAGATGAATGCAATCATACTTATGGTCGAGATGACAATATGTATCTTATTGTTATCCTTTTTATTTGTTAAATTAGTTTAGCAGCGCATATTTTGCGATAATATTTACCGATATGTGCGACATGTAGTCGAATAGCTACTAGGTCTGTCACGATTATCCCGTAAACCGGTGTATCGCGATATTGCCAACACAAAATCTCATCGCGATACGGCGTTGAAGCACTGTGTTTGTATGAACTGAATTATGTGTAAACAAAGAGCATGAATGTTTAAAATATTTGTATATTATGTCTTTACAAACGAAACGTGAACGTTAAATATGTAATCGGTTCATATCCAAGCTTTAAGACATGAAACTACTAGGCCAGTGTGATGAGAGTGTAGGTTAACATTGCAAGTCTAAAGTACGGAGTCATATATGTTGTATCGTCTTTCAATGAATAGTACTAAATATGTTTGTAAGCTTAAATGGTTCTGTTTTTTTAATGTTTGTTATTTTGCTTGTTATTGATTACGTATCATGTACGTTTTAAAGACTTAATAAATGTGGTCTTAACTACAAGTAATTAATTGAGGAATGCTTCGGGTTTTAACTTCAACTTTTAAGCGTTATATTTACACATATCACTATGAGTATAAATGACAACAACATGGCTGACAAGGTTAAAGAAGTGAGTGATTTTTGGTGTTTGAGTCTACCTAAATCGTCTTTCAGATGAAGTGTGAATTTCGTTCCGGTCCATCGATTTTAGGCCAAGTTATGGGCCGGAATTTTTGTTAAAATAACACGTCCGGATTGTTTTCCAAAACGCTTTCAGATATTGTCCAAGGCCCGTGACTTTGTCAAATATCAAAGAAACCGTAACTTGTTTTCAGTTGGGATATAGCCGTTGTGTGGCTTCAAAGTACAGTACGGGGCATTGTGTTTCACAAACGCAGATCTTGTTGATAAAAACTATATGGCTCGAAAGGCACACATTTAAATACAATATTGAAATTCATATATTAAACTCTGCGGTATTCATTCATTTATGTACATGGATTTGCAAACATAAAACTGGTAAACCAGTTTATACAATACACATAAGTAAAATTTCAGCTGTACCATCATGAAAAAGCCCTTATTATATAATGCGGCCCTTTATTTATGGCGAAAAACCAATGCTAAACAGTAAGACACAAAACCGCACCAGACAGGACACACACGTACATAACAAAAGCACAAACATGAACAAAAATGGGGTCACCGCATTGGCACGGTCGATGCAAATGCACCGGGTGTTTAAAGGAGCTCCTAACTCACACTTGGCTCAGAATTATTCCTTAAACATTTAAGAATACATACACATTAACCTCATAGCAACTAAATTCGAATTCAAAAGCAATACAAGAGAACACATTTGAATTTAATTACTATATCAACTACAGCTCGTCTTTGCTAAAAATGATAAGAGATAATAACGGTCAACATAACATTGTGTTTATGGACCGGTTTTCATTGAGTATATATTTGCAATTTAAGAGATGTACTGTTAAAACACCAAATGACTATAAACGACGAAATCCAAACATTTATAAGATTAGATAATATTGGGATATTTAGCTATTAATCATATGAATGTTCTTGCATGGGCGTAATAAAAGCATACGGGCGACATGGTGGCATTTGTTACCCGATGAAAAGCAAATATTATCTTTAAACTTTAATTGCCAGAGATTCGATTTGTAATTTATTATTTGACAAGTACAAATTCTTTAAACATTTTATATTGCTTGAGGAAGTTGTTGATGTGTTTTGATAGACAGAAATTGAAAACGGAATCTAAATGGCAATATTTATGTGCACATATGCCCTTGCGTAAACAAGGCACGTTTGAAGGAAATATTTTTTTGTTTATAACAACACTTGTGCGGGTTACGTGTAGTAGTTGAACATATATGTGATAACGATTTCGTTTCCCTTTCCACTTGAAAGTTCCTGACAGTTTGATACAGAATTATGTATTTATAAAATAGTTGGCTTTAAGCACGCTGAAATGAATCACTTTCATGCCCCACATATCTTCAAATTGTTAATGAGGACACAATTTCATTTTGAGATAAAAAATGTCATTCGACCAGTTTTTGAGACAATAAATATGTCTTGTTGAGAGCTAAATATAAAAACTGATGATTTCACCTAGAGTTTCGCACAGCCACAGGTACATGTTCAATTTAGATATGCATGTACTTGCATTTTCATTTTGTCATGAAGTTTACATTCAATTCATATTAAAGATTAAAAATGGCTTAACTGTGACAACTTGTTTGTATGGAGTGTTGACCTGATTTAAAAATAATTATTGCAATTATCGCAAGGCACGTATTGATATCAGCAATAAAAAATAAACGGCAATACTTGTATGTATACACTTGTCAACCGGTGCTCTGTAGTTGCTTGTATTTATATTATGGTATAAAATGTTTTCCATTATTTGATTTGTTGATTCGTTTTGTGCGAGTGTTCGTCAGAACAGATCACACCAATGTCGCTGGCCCACTCATCTGTCTTATGTCTTAGCTTAATCTCATTGTTTTCAGAGCGTGATTTGGCTGTTTTGTTTCCGTTGTCTGTGTCAGGTTTGTATGAAAATACACAACTGTTATTTTCTTGTGAAACTGATACTGATTAATCCACGCCTTTTACCTTAAATTTGTGGTATGTGGTCCACGGTCTGATATTCATGCTCGTCCTCCACACTGGCTTTAATTGCAAAGTTTTCATAGGCAAAGAAGTGGACATTGACGTAATTGTCCGTGGCTTTCGTTTATTTCGTCGGTCTGTTTCTCCCTTTTTAAGACAACAAAAATATGTTAATATATATTCGAATAATGCATTCTTTGGTTAAAAGGATACAGTGTTTGACCTTAATTTTAAGTTTGTTTTGCCGCAATAATGCACATACATTTATCGTTTAATGTATTTAAGAAAAACGCAGTGAGATTTTAGAGAATGGAGTTAATATCTGGATAAAATCTGTCCTCACCGTTTATATTTTATGACTGCTAGAGTGCCGATGACAACCAATACGATGACAACAACAGAAGACGCAGATGTAACGTATATAATGACTAATGAACTCGCCTTTTTTTGTCCCTAAAACACGAAATTAGAGGGTCGTGTAAAATTTAATTATCATCACAATTAAAACAATTTTTAAATAAATTATTTTCTGCGTTTCAACCAGCAATTACTAACTGCGGGTAGTTATGTGTTGGCGTGATATTTTCCCTAAAGTTTGTAGAGAAATAATACTATATCTTACCATACGTTGCATTCCTGGCACCGGATGAACTGCTGTATGTTCCACTTGAAGTCGGTCGTGATAATGATATCGGTGTTGTTTCTTTGTCAAACGTTGTATGTGTGACTGTCGAGTCTGATTCATTAGTAGAAACCGTTGTTGTTTTGGGTATGGGATCAACACTAGTGACATTTGTAGAAGAATATGACGAAGATGATATTACGCCACTAGTCACATCTGTTGTTGACGTACTGTATGAACTTGAAGCCGAGTCTGTGCACCAAATACGAGTTCCGTTCTCTGTGTATTGAAAGTATTTTACTTAACATAAAAATCACAAAAACTAATGTGGAATTAAACACAAAAGGTTGGTAAATCTATGGAAAAAAATTCTAATGAAGAGAGACATAGGTTATTAATATGGTTTTCTCATACAACGATTTGTTTGATTGCATAAATTAAACATGTGTATAAAACCCTGCAACGTTATAATCTGAATAATTTTAAAATAATTTGCGTAACCGACTCCTATAATATACCCGAGTTCATTTGTCAACACTTTACATGCCTAATTAAGGATGTGTTTTATTTTACTGCATAAAAACACCACATCTGTATAATTATGATCCTTCTGGTATATGCCTTTCAATTTTTATTTTAACTGGCTAGTCTTTCTTTCTTTGTATGCGGACTGTAATGAAACCGTATTATATTCATAAACATATATATAATATTGTTATTTTTGCGTTGTATTCAAATTAATTGTAGACACGTTATAATCGATAACTTTTTTTAATGCAGACAACTCAAACATGTATAAACAGGTTACCATACACTTTGAAACCCTATAAATTACCTTTAACGTCCACACTCAACCCAATACGTCGGAAGATTTTATCGAAATTGATGGTGAGATTCGAAACATTCCTTTCGGAAACCTTGCTATGAACGATGTAAGTTAAGTTATTGTTGCTGTTCACTTTATTATCCAAAAGCAAGAAACTTTCGGACACGTCGCAATCCTCCCATGTACTGAGACAAATTGTTGTGAAGAACTCTTGAACTGTCAGTTCTGTCGACCCATTGATCACGCAACTGCAACTTCCGTTCTCGGATGAACCCCGTATGCAAATATGATGTTGGTCACCGATGTTAAGGATATGCGATTGGCCCACGCAAGGGTTTATAATGTTTTGTTCTGTAACCATGTATTCAATATTTTTTAGTATTTGACTTATTATACTTATGTTTTATATCTCAGTTATTCATTTGTTTTGTTTTTGAGTGCTATTAATCATCAATGACCTTTTCAAATAAATATAGTCATATGTGTTTACCTGATATGCATCTCTTTCTGATGCTGATGACATCTGGATCAAACTTGAAAAGTTGCAATGAACATGATGGTTGAAAGGAACATCTCTCAAGTATGTAGTTCACGTTCACACCATATCGTTCATCGGCTATATCGATTATATTACCGGGTAGATTGTCTAAACATTCCACACATCCAGGTCTGTTATTTTTGAGAGTTCCAAACTGTATACGCGTCACCAAGATAAGGTCCCGTGTACACGTTATGTTTTTACTATTGCACGTAGGTTTGTTTAATATGGTAACACATCCATCAGTTGATTCTTGGATATTGTAGCAGTGTACTGTTAAAAAAAATAAACTGGTATATCTGTTTATTCTTTCTCAAAATATCGCATATTTTTACATTTCTATTCACATGTAATACCTACCGCTGGCAAGCAAGCCGGTCACAATCAAAATCGCAAACACCATGATGTAAACCTTATCATTGTGCTTGCATGTGGGTAACTTGCTCAAAAATGGCTGTTGATTGCTTCCGCGTTTCGATAAAAAATACTCAAGTGCTGTGTCGTCAACGCAGGCTATAAATCTACTTGGGGAACACTGTCAATAAATGTAAACATACTGTCATGTATGTATTGCCAAAATAACGTATGCGACATTCATATATATAAAGAGGTCCTACGTTAGCGTTAAAACATAAATTCGCATTCCGATTAAATTCTTCTAATTTAATTTACAATAACGAAGCTCAGTTCAATCAAAGTACATGTATTCTTCTTACTAGCTTTGAAACAAAGATCGACGATTTGTCTACTTAATTGAACCATCGTATATAGTTGTTATTTAAGAAATAGAAAACCTCACTGAGGGCCCTATTGCAGAATAGTGACCAGCCAGGCAGCCCCAAATAGTATATGGACCGAAGCCGAAGGCTGAGGTCCTTATACTATTTGGGGCTGCCTGGCTGGTCACTATTCTGTCATTGGGCCTGAAGTGAGGTTTTCTATTTCTTATATTATACCGAACATTTTTGTGCAGATAAATGTCAATTGAAATAAAAAATAAATAACACAATATAAATCCATCAATATTTTTATTATATATAATATATTATATATTATATACTATATATCAAATATTATATACTATATATTATATATCATATATTATATAGTATATATCATATATTATATATTATGTATTATGTATTATATAGTATGTATTATGTATTCTTATATTTTATTATATATTATTATATATTTATATACATTATTATGAATTATTATATATTATATATTATATAATTTAACTAATAGGTTACCCGTACATTTGCATAAACATATAAGATATACAGTGGGCACTATTAGATGCGCGCGCATCTAGTCTAGCGGGCACTATTAGATGCGCGCGCATTTTTTACCGGGCACTATTCAAAATAATGGACCGGTGTAGTTTATATACGCAAATAAGAAACAAATTTATGTGAGGTATAATATATGTGTATAACTGTGGCCCATTATATCTACAACATTATTGTGAAAGTGAATAGTATAATGGTGTGTGGACGTATGGCTCTCTCATGGACTTCTATATGCACTAGCTTTTTATCGGCTTAAAATATTATTTTGGACTAACTATACTTTTTCACTTATCAATTAAAAGGTCTCGACACATTCAGATATAACAATCTTGCTTATTACGTGCCGATTATACATGCTTTTACTTGTACAAGTTTACGCTATACACACAAATAACTTTACTATCCTGCAAGCAATAGATTGGTTTACAATTCTAAAAATGATTTTGTAAATTAAATTTCTTATTATAGTGAGTTTTGAAGATATAGCTCAGGATATTATACATTTTCGTTTAATTATCTTTTGGTAGACACGTTTCACAAATAAATGTTAAATACTCATGTGCAAAAGGTAAAAATTATTCAAAGACGCACATTCATTCTAAGATACTTACATTTCCAGTAAAACCCCTTGTATGGAATTACTTCTCACACGTATTATAGTGCCATACATAATAATAATAAGTCACGTACGGCAAATTGCACATTTAAGTCTACAGATCAAACATAGCTCTTTTTGATGTGCGTTTATCAAGTCACGTAACATAAACTACTTTTCGATTGGCCTGCTTTAAACATAATGTGCAACTACGCAATGACTGATACATAGCTTAAACGCTAAAAATGCAGTTAGCTCAAGTTGTGATCCGAAAACTTCGAAATAAGGGCTTCGTTTATTAAAACAAGATGTATGGCAGATAGTGCAACTTGATACATAAGCATCAGTGCGATTTCCAAATAAACAAAACGATATTAAAGATAGCGCTTAACATTGTTTACGGCGACCTTTTGTCAATAACAAAACCACTCATAGAAGACTTTAGCTAATAAGAACATGATGATGCATGATATTGATCTTGATATTACCCGGTTGTTACATTAGACAAGCAGCGAATATTTGCAATAACATTTACCGAGATAGCATACATGTAGTATGCAAGATCTAGTCGGATAATCAAATGTTCCATCCTCTGTAATATGATTTTAAAGGCGCATTTTCTATTTGATTGCACTCCGAGATCTTGGTTCATGGCATTTTTCATAATACGCGAGTTTTTAACCATTTTCCCCACCGGAAAGTTCATGGGTACGAATGCGAATACATGGTGTAAATTATTTTTCTTCAGATGTCGAACGTAAACAATCAATTAGATAACACATACCTATTTAGCGTAAAAGGGACTGTAGTTCTAAAATACCGTATTTTTTTATACAATTATTAGTTTATATTGATTAAAATATCACGACTGGTATATTACATTGCTTGAAAAAGTTCATATTTTCAGTATATTCGATAATAAAATTTCGCGATGTGAAATCGACAGTTCATCGCGAAAATAGGCGACATAACGATATACACACTATAAATAACTTAAGTAGATTAATCATTTCATATATAAAATATATACAATTCACTACGCATGCACAATTTGCATTCCTGGGTTTACCTCGTGACGATGATGATCAATCTACTTGCGTTATGTATAGTTAACTGGTAGTTACCTGGTAGACATACCCGGTAAAAATAAAAAATAAATAAAAAAAATAAAAATAAAAAAAAAATAAAAAAAATCAAGTAATGTTATATACCAGTCTTATATTTTAATCATTATAAACTAATTAAAAAAAAAATCGGTATTTAAGAACTTTTCTTTTTTCGTCATTCGTGATTTACAATCCTTTTAAGGTTTGTTTCGGGTTTCGGAGAGCAGTGATCTGACAATGCTTTCGAGACGGATGTAAATAAATATGTGTTGCAAAACGAAAACCGCATACTCTACGCTGCCCTTGGTATGTGGGCCACGGCCTGAGAGCCGTATTCGTTGCCGAAATGAATAAGCAATGGCAACTTTGTAGAGCAAGTATAGTCGATTGATGATGAACGAGATCGTCAATGCATAAAAAGTATTATTATTATTATTTTACGATTTGTTTGTGATCGTGGTCCCTGCCTTTTTAAGATCCTTACTAAACGTTTAATTTGCCTCAAAATTCGTTAGTTTTGAATTCTTGTCATTTATGATTAATAAGTTTCTGAAATAGAAGTGATGTGCAAAATACAAAATATGCACTGCATTTCAGTAATCATAGATGTTGGTAATTGGAATGAATGATTTCGTTAAACCTGGGACGTAATGTTAAAATGTTTCTAATAAACATACACACACTGCTTCTGAATACACATTTACTAACGTCCTACTAAAGTTGATATCAATGTGAAACTGATTGTAACGTGGTAAACTCATCACACACACATGAGTACTTAAATGATTATGGCTTATAAGACATACATTTATTCATGAACTTAATTATATTTTCAGAAATAGTATAGAACAATGTATTGAAAATGGATTGCGTTAAAAAGCATTAGAAAGGCACTCATGCGTCCGTTTCCTGGACAGACCCAGTACTGTTTGTTTAGAAATAAATAAATGGGAATCGAGTCCGGGACATCACAAACACCATTTCCACTTCACCATTTTCAACCGAAATGAAACACGCATTTATGAGCGTTATTGTTTAAGCACCAACCCACCAATGTGGTCCACTATCATCTTATCGACATGTACGTACTTTCGAAAGAAAAAAAGGTTAAATTTAGGGTGAAAGAAAAACAGCCTCCACGTATATAGGTAAACGTTAATTTCCTGTTCTTACATGTTGACCTTTGGAACCTTTTCGTGGGATATTTCGATGCATTGTTGTAATATACTTCCGTGAAAGTTTTAGCATGTTGGTTGTTCTTGGAGTCCTGTGTCACATAACGAGATGATCGTAATCATCACTTGACAAGTCCTTTCGAACTTTATCATCAATTGAACCGACATGACAATAATTGTCTGAAGGCTGTCCTCTAGATCTGTCGGCCTGAATATTTACGACATCATTCGCCGAGATGTGCGAGTACTCATCAGAACACAACACACTTCCGTCTCTATTGACCTCTATGACCCCTCGTCCAAGCATGATATGATTGTATATGTGTACTGTGGATATGGTGTCTCTTTCATTGGTCCCGTTAGCTGCATCGTGCGCAACATGGATAGCTATTTTAGTATCATTGATACACGTGCCAAAGTCTGTTCTGATTACTTCTTCGGATAACGGACGAAACGGAAAATAAGGATTGTGCAAACCATCTTCGTCATCCGCATGTTTGTTGTCTGAGGAGTTGATATAATTTTGACAAGACATTGATTCCGAGTCAGGCATGTCGTATGGTGTGCATGCATAGTGGTAAATCTTTGGTGGCATTGACATGGCGTACTCAACGCTTCCCCTGGTATTGCGAGGGTCGTGGGCCACGGTTTGACAATTATATTCATTGTTGACAATGCCTTCCATTGCAAAGTTTTCGAAGCTTAATGGGTCAATAGATAATGAAGGTCTTCTTTCTGATTAAGGTTTGTTTTTTTACACATTTCTCGGTCTTTTGTAGTTCTGTCTCCTGTCAAAATAAAGTGTTAATAAATATATGATTATCTGACACAAATTAACTCAATATATTTTATAATAAAGCATATACGAGTGTGCTATAATTCATTCAAATACACAATTTCAACGCGGTACACACTGGTTAATACGTAAATATTTTCTGTTTGTTCAACTGACCTTCTATGTTTGACGATGAGTATACCATCGAAGACAGTCACCAAAACGACGACTACGACAGAACCAGACGCGACGTACACAATGACGGTTGTACTTGAATTGGTTGTTCCTAAAACAATGTTTCAAATCAATATGGTGCATATAGAACTTTACATTTTAGATATATTTATGTTCGCATAACTATCCTGTTTACACTAACCATTATGAAGCAACACTCAACGCATACATTGATAATAAGACTGTACCTTCTGGTGAGTTAAGTACAGATGAAGTCCCCCGGGAAATTGACTTGTATGATGTTCTCTGTAAATCTGGTGGAACAGTAACTGTTTTCATTTCGGGATTGACCTCGTCGACTGTTGTTTTAGTTATTGTAGGGGATGAAAGCATTGCACTTGTAATCCCTGCCGACATAGAGTTGGTTGCCATGTTCGTGGTCAAGTCTGCACACCTGATGTAAGTTCCGTTATCTAAGTATGATACAAAAATATTTTAACAGGACTCGTAAACTTCATTAATTTTATTTGTTTCAAATGCTTCTGTTATTTGTTAATGATACTGCCACTACTTATACAAATACCACCACGACAACAAGTACTACACATATTACCACTACTTTTCCTAGTAACAATACTGCTGCTGCAACTACTGCTATTACTACTACCTTTTTAACTGCTACTATCTTTCCTACCACTGCTACCACATTCTCAACCACTAGTATTGTTATTATTGTTATAATTGTTAGTTTTGTTTTTATTGTTGTTATTATTGTTAATATTGTTATTATTGTTATTATTATTATTATTATTATTATTATTATTATTATTATTATTATTATTATTATTATTATTATGATTATTATTAATTATTATTATTATTGTTGTTATTGTTATTATGGTTATTATTATTTTACTATTATATTATTAGTATTATTTTTTTGTTATACGTTTACAACCTTTGACCTCGACTCTCAACCAAACACGCTGGATTATGTTATTGAAACTGAAGGTGAGACTGGAGACATTCACAAAACGAAGATCGCCATGAACGATGCTGGAATTATTTTTGCTGTCGTAGAGTACTTTACCCAGCCATAGTTTACTATCGGACTGTTCATTGGACAGATGTTGGATTGTGAAAAAGTCATGCAGTACTACTTCTGTGGAGCCGTTGATTATACAGTAACATGCTCCAGAGCGCGCCGTGTTCAGCAGAACCAGGTGTCGTTGATCACCGATGTTCAGGACCGGTGATCGGCCACCACAAATGTCTATTACGCTTTGTCCTGCAATAATAATTGATTGATATTCTCTTTAATAGTTTCCTTTAATATTTAGCTTACGTTTAAAAACTACATTGTAGAACATCATGTTTACTTATATTTTTTAATTACCTGGTACACATGTGTATGTAATGCGGATGTTAAATGAATAACGCCCGATCCGATCCAATGAACACGATGGTTGAAAGGAACATCTGACAAGTATGAACTTCCTGTATCTATCATACTGTTCGTCGGAAATATTGATGCAAATGTCGTACTGCGGGTTCAAACACATTGTGGAATTTTCCTGTGGGCTGCTATCGATATCTCCGATTCTTTCTATACGTATTACCATAATGAGCCCATCGTTACATGATATATTGAATCTTTGTAGCTTGTTTGAAATGGTCAGGCTTTCCTCTCCATGTGTACTTGAACGCTGGCCGTGAACTATTTATTAAATAAGATCAATAAAACCATATATAAATAGTCATCAATGTATAAGTGTATTCATGTCCGAACAAACACGCTTAAAGCGAAGGACACGGATGGTTATA
>VMBQ01001765.1:5213-32596 GCA_007657795.1 Dreissena rostriformis
CATTAGATAATCCAGGTCAAAATTAAAAACATGTGTAGTGTAACGACAAGTGTTCAGACCTTAACGTACACTATTCTTTAAATACGATGACACAATTGTTTTATGTGATATGACTTTACATGAGTTTAAAACGTAACGATCAAAGAAGTATACACAGCCACGCGAATGCAAAACCGATGTAAACAGAGACCAACGACCTTGATTTAATTAAAACGTTAATAAAATGTGTCCATTATTTATGCCACTAGGTCAAGTTATGCGTAGAATCCCAGGTTGGATAAATATGTTAACTGTATAATATATTAAATATAATATATGTTATCTAACTGCAATTGTGTATTGATATGATTTCAACCATTGCCAGCTCATGTAGCGGTCGTCACGTTTACAATGCATGTTGCAAAATAGAGTAAGCTATAATTAACCGAAATGGTATACACAATTATCATGTTATAATCATCTGAACACCAATCGAAACATATACTCATTAAGGCTTATTTGTAGTAGCATGTAGTAGCATAACCGATATAATGTCAAATTGTATATTTAAAAATCTGTCAAATTCCTCTTAATACCGAAGGCTGTAACACAGATAAGTCAGTAAATCGATTAACTTATGCGAATTGCTCCCGAATAAGTGAGGCATTCTTTTCGATGTTACGTTGTAAGAATAAATAACACGTACTATTTTGGTCATGTAGGAAATGGTGTATGTTCTGCTGACGGGTATGAGTGTATTTAAATATATTTTGTATCAAATACAGCGTCCTGTATCCCCATCTTCAGTGGAATTCAATACATGTTATACGTACTTATTGATATTAGAGTTTATACATTTGTTTTACACGATTTACTATGCAAAAATAATAATTTAAGACCGGTTACTTCAATTGCATGTCCCTTATCCAAAAACGACAATAATGATTACCAGTAACTTGTTTGCAATTTTATTTCTCACAAACAGTCTGTCTACGTAACAAGTGTTTAAAGAGTTTGTTCAGACTGAGATGAAATATTTATACTGCAGTCATGTACACCACATGTTTCTATAACGTGGTTGACAGATATTTGCATTTATT
Source organism: Dreissena rostriformis (assembly GCA_007657795.1). Classification (NCBI taxonomy): domain Eukaryota; kingdom Metazoa; phylum Mollusca; class Bivalvia; order Myida; family Dreissenidae; genus Dreissena; species Dreissena rostriformis. The sequence continues at coordinate 6,293 of VMBQ01001765.1, forward strand.
TCCTGCAACATATTGTTTACAGAACACGCGTAGAAAATTACAATGTATTTTAAAAACAGAACAAGTTTAGTAAGTTTAGCTCTACTACATGCACTAGGCGGCTTTGACAACATATTATTTATAACCTCTATTCAAGGGATTCCACACATATATAACGTGGTCGCCTCATAAAAAACGGTCTTTGAAAAACATGGTTTGCTTTATTTATGTTTTTAAGAGACACACTTCACAATTATATTGAAGGAAATATCTTAAAAACGTTTGCAAACAATGATAACAATTCAACTGTTATTCAAACTAAATAAAACCGTTGATTTGATATCCGCTGAATGTCAAGTACACTTCATTTTTAAGAGTTTTATCGCAAATCTAAATGTAACATCTTTATAGAATATTTGGGTTAGTTACGTTCAGTCTGGAATCCCTATCGAATATAAATATAGTTAGACATCAACACATCTTCAACAACTTATTGGTATTCCAATAAATGGCTTCCAATGATATGCAACTGCATTTAGTTGTTGTTTTAAAGTCAGGCTTTAAAAAAAATAATGTTATTTAAAACACGCTACATGCACGAATAACTTTCATATGCTGTCAGCAATTAAATTGTTGTCAACGAACACGCACATTTGCTATCACAATAACAGATATCCTGATGCTTTAAGGAAATACAGGAAAATGGTCGTGAATAACTGGCGCCACCTCTTTTTGGAGATGCATTAATAAACGAGCCAATGATACTTCCGAGGTGGCGCTTGGGACAGGACGTTTTTGAAAAACGATGGAGAAATCTAAAGGCTGAGTAGGTTTGTAAAAAAGGGTTTTTACCAGTTCGCCTTAGTTACACAATCGGGCCATGTAGCGCGTTTCAGCGAAGATAAATGGATCCAAAAATGTACGGAAACATACAATTTCATTCGTCTGCGGAATTAAACTTCCTGTATGCACATTTTCTTCAAAATGAGATGTGTGATTACGAATCTGAATAGATATAGGTAAAAAAACACAATTACTTAATTTGACAAATTGACTTTAATATTTACGTTCTAATGTGCATACGTATCTGAATAGATATAGGTCAAAAAAGTAACGTCAGATCTCTGTTGATAGAATGAAGCAACGCCGTTAAGACTCGAGCAACACAATTACATAATTTGACAACATGTTTTAGAAAAAGAAAGTTGGGACTTTAATATTTTCGTTCTAATGTGCATACGTAGTGGTTTAACTGGGATCTGAAAAAAAACGTCACGTGAGCGGATTATCAAATAAGAATGCAGCGCTGACGTAAAAAAGAAAGACGTTGTATTTTAAAGAAAATGTGCTTACAGGAAGTTTAATTCCGCAGATAAATAAAATTGTTTCTTCAAAAACATGATTTCTTGCATTTTCATAAAAATCCATGTTTGAACATGATGACGTTATCATTGTTTTCATTTCATACACTCTAAGCGGTGTGTTGTACATTTATGTGCATAAAACGCGTCTTCTGACGGTGTCATGTACTTTCTTCTGTCATTTCTGAAAATATTAACACACGTGCACACTTGAGATAAATGGTTTGTTTATTTATTATTTTCGGTGGATAAGGATTGCAAAATTGCATTAGATAATGCACGTAATGAGAGTATTAACATAATTACGTCCTACCGACATTATGGTAACTTTTGCAAAAGATTAGTCAGAGCGCCTCATGCACATATTGGCGGAAATTGACAATAGGACTTCCTATGATACAACGCCAATAAAAACACATTTTTGTTCAGACGCGGCACCTGTTGACTCAATAGGCGTTGCAACTTATAACGTCATAGCTTGGCGCGAATGTCAATGATAAGGCGTTTGACGAAAAGGAAACCAAACCTGAAACTAGATTCATACGCCGTCGTCCGCTGTGGCTTTAAGAGTGTAAACATTACTGTTAATATCGTATTTGTGTTGTTATAAGAAGAATTATAAAGTATTTTTAGCATTTCATCGGTGAATGAACTGTTTGGAAGATAATACCTAATGTATGCATTTTCGGACAGTCATACACCGATGAAATACATAACGTTCGTCGCACATTTCGTTTATTAAACGAAAGTCTGGTGTTAAGCGCATGTAAAAGTAACCAGCTTCATTTATTTACTGCAACATATTAATACATAACACGCGTAGAAATTACAATGTACAAGTTAAGCAAGTTTAGCTCTACTACATGCACTAGGCGGCTTTGGCAACACGTTATTTATAACTTCTATTCAAGGGATTCCACAAAATATATAACGTGGTCGCCTCATAAAAACGATCTTTAAAAACATGGTTGACTTTATTCATGTTGTTAACTCAATAGGCGTTGCAGCTTATTACGTCATACGTCTAATAAGATAATCCGCTCACGCGAGGGTTTTTCAGATCCCAGTTAAACCACTACGTATGCACATTAGAACTAAACGTAAATATTAAAGTCCCAACTTTCTTTCTCTAAAACATGTTGTCAAATTATGTAATTGTGTTGCTCGAGTCTTAACGGCGTTGCTTCATTCTATCAACAGAGATCCGACGTTACTTTTTTGACCTATATCTATTCAGATTCGTAAACACACAACTCATTTTAAATTCCTACCGACATTATGGTAACTTTTGCAAAAGTTTAGTCTCATGCACATATTGGCTGAAATTGATAATAGGACTTCCTATGATACATATCCAATAAACACACATTTTGTTGAGAAGCGGCACCTGTTGACTCAATAGGCGTTGCAGCTTATTACGTCATAGCTTGGCGCCAATGTCAACGATAAGGCGTTCGACCAAAATTAAACCAAAACTAAAATCAGATTAATACGCCGTCGTCCGTTGTGGCATTGAGAGTGTTAAAATTACTGTTAATATCGTATTTGTGTTGTAATTAGAAGTATTATATAGTATTTTCAACATTTTATCGGTGAATGAACTGTTTGGAAAATAACACCTTATGTATGTATTTCCGGACAGTTAATTAACCGATGAATACAGAACGTTGACATTTAATTCTATTACAACGTCCGTCTCACATTTCGTTATTTAAAAAGGTAATACCGCCAGTACAATTAACTAGTTTATAGATAGACATTAATTTTGCCTTTCTACCACTTAATATCACACCATATTATTTCAGTATGTGTTTATGTTATTTATCACTTATCATGTTCTACTAGTTGTCTGGTACTATCTTAAACGTCTATGATACCACACTGTTTCATATGGATTCTTTCTATCTTCTGGTTGTAAACATGTCTTATTTAGAGCTCATAGAAACCAGTTTAATCCGCCGTACTTTTGAATTGACAGCTCGAAGGCGATGACCCCTGTTTTATTAATGTCTTTGCGTTTGTTCTGTATGTGTGTCTCTTTTCTAGTGCATTTGTTTTGTATCTTTGCGTTTGACAAATGTGTCCTTGCCATATGTTTAATAGGGAATCTTTCTTGCTGTTGCAGCTGATGTTTAGCTTTAAGGGTATAGGTAGAATTACATAACGACACGTTAACTCGTATTTACTGATACGTGTTACGATTGAAAGATACGTGTTGGTATATACACTAAAACAAACAGTGCCAGTATAAAACATATAAAAACAGTGTTGAGTTTTATCAATATTGATGTCAGTCTTTGTTGGGAACCCTAAACAGTTCAGTATCTGGATTTTCCGAAATGATTCATGCGTTTGGCAAATAGCTAGTGGTTTTGTTTGAGTTGTTTTGAAACCTATACAGGTATATTTAGTTACGCAGGCTTGTGGTTCATACCCAATGCACGACAAAACACTGCTTCATTAAAACATATCAATGTTGTGGCTTATGTTTATGGTCCAATCAAATAAGTCATAATAGTCTGTGTTATATGTAAACATATTATATGTCATATTATGAAAATATTATGAAAATAATATGAACGGTATGTGAACATTTTAATGAATATAACATCTGGCGACAAAACTGTTTTGAAATCGTCTTTTAAGTTTTTTAGGCGTAAAGGAATTTCACTACTTTGTTTTGCAATATGTGCTGGTATGAGTAAGTAATGAAAAAAACACACATTTTTCCTGGAGTAAATATGGTAAATAATTGTGTTTTTTTATCGTGATTGATTTTTTATTCATAGTTCATCGGCTTGGCTATTTAATATCATTGTTCGTGCGATAAACATGCGTGTAGCGAAGAAAAAAGCCCATTTAAATCGCTTAAAAAATGGTTCATACATGTTTTTTTATTCATAGCCACCACACGCTAGTGGACTATCCCACACTTGAGCCGTAATAATCCATGTTTAAAACTTATATTATTGAAATTCTTTGCTATGATAAAACTGAGTTTAATACGAATAATGCAATGTTACGAATACGCCAATATTGCAAAACAATTACACGGATGAAAACACGTATTATTTATGTCGAATCCTTTTTACACCGAGGTCTATGCGATTGGTATGGGTTCTACTGGCAAGGCATTATAAGCAGCCTTTTACTTAACTTGATGGCTCAGTGATGCATCATAGATTTGGGTCATACTTGATTATGCGTATTTATAGAGTCAATATAGAATTTGGGTCCACGTTGGTTTGAGACAAAATTTCAACGCGTTGCTGGGTCGCGTTGTCAGATTATTGATCAAGATAATGCTCATAATAAATACCACCAGTTAACAACCTGAATCGTGCAAATGCATTTTATGTGGATTATCTGAAAGCAACCTATGAGACATTAATAAAGGAGTATCCATAATTCACATATATTTGTGATATTTAGGTGTCGCATCAACAATACACACTGCACTTATTGTTGCAGACTAGCACCATTGTTTCAAACCAGCAGAATGTTGATTTAACGGGGTTTCTGGACTTGGGATGTTGATAAGGTCGGTCCCGATTCTTTGTGTTAAGCATCCAGGGCTCGATAAGCTAGGGAGGGAAGCTCGTATATCAGATTGTAATAGCACATCTAATAATTAGCCATCCTTTGAGGTATTGACGGGGAAACAAATGTTTCATATCATTCTATGATGTACTAGCAGTCTCCGAATATGGTGATGGCGTTCCCGGAAGTCTCCAAATTTGATTAAGAAGTCATTGTACAGTAAGTTGATTTTTTTGTTTTTCATTAGTTATTTTTGTATTAATATGTTTGCATCTTTTTTAAAAGTGCTTCTTTGATAAATAAATTAATACATTTATTTGAGTTTTTGGCGTATTTTAAAGTAGATCATATGTTTTCTCGTTAGAACTTCATTGATTCATATATTTATTGACAGCCTAGAGCTGTATTTACGATATGCCTTTAATTAGCTTAAGCCCCATAAATCTGTATCACACATTATTTGAAATTCTATATAAAAAAGAGGAATATCTGTAAAATTGCAATATGGTATTGTAGATTATTACACACAATTGTTCGCCCGTTTTCGCATATCACAATATATACAATGAGCGAACCTTCTGAATACATTATTGGTATATATCAAGTTGACGAAAGTGGTACACTACTTTAAACTTATTCATAAACGAGTTATCTTTGCTTTTCAAGAAAGACGTTTCATAAGGGTATTTTCATAACACACGGTTTTTGTGAAATAATTCATGTATTTTGAATGCAGACAGTGTAGCGAAGCGATACTGACAGAGCAGTAGAACACGACTGAGAAGCATCTCTTAATGCAGTGATGACTATAAATCATGAGGAAACGGAAATCGTTGTTTTCAGACATGGTGGATTTCCAAGCTTTTACGAACGTTGATTATACAATTGCGATTTTTCAGATATCCATTTATAGTCTTCACGCCCATTCATTCATTCTATTTTTAAACGCTCAACAAAAGCTACACAGCTTTTATGTCAAAGAAATGCAACAGATATCGTTCTGTATTTCCCATACAAAAGAATTAAAACTATTTTACCCAATGGTGAAGCGTATATTCACGTACACATGCGTAATCTGGGGTATTGAATATGCATATCTGAAATTATCGAACGTATTAAAATGGAACAATTCATTCTAATAATAATAATAATAATAATAATAATAATAAAAATAATAATAATAATAATAATAATAATAATAATAATAATAATAATAATAATAATAATAATAATAATAATAATAATAATAATAAAACTAATAATAATAATATAAATAATAGTCTCTTTATTTTCCGAAGGTAACTCATTAAGACAACACATTGATACAAAGTTATGTAAACAGTTTAACAATATATACTACTCACAATGGGTATTAACATGACTTAAATAAATACATTAGTAAGACTTTGACGGACATAAGAGTACTGTAAAAGTGTAATAGAAGTGTCATAAAAAGCAAGTTTATTATATGACTTTTCTTATATTATTATTTTTTCTTTCAATATTGAAATGGTCTCAAGGAACAATTATTCATTTACAGAAAGTATTTAAGAATATTAATTTCTTGTTGATAACATTTTCCCATATGCACACACTTGCACGCAGGCACGCATACACACACATACATACACATACATACACACACACATACAATTACCAAATCTTAATTAACACGACAAATAACATAAACAAGAAGTTAACAAGTACAGCTGCGTACATTATTGTACAAAGTCAGAGTTTATAAACGTGTAATACATTATTTTTGAAATAGTTTACGATTGACAGAAAGTGGCCGATATACACAAATATTATAATTACAGAAAACAACGTTCATGACCAGTGTTTACAATAGGATATGAAATCACACAACTGTTTTGAAGGATAGCCTGCACCTCATTGCGAAATATATAATTAGAAAAAACAATATGTACATATTTGTTGCAGAAATTAAATCTACAGTAATCATTACAACACTTATGGAGTTTTTGACTTTTGAATAAGAAAAAGACAGAAAATGTTACTACGCGTGAGACTCATTTTGCGCCTCACTAAGGAAATATTTGTTAAGCCTATGTTTGAAAGTGGTGAGAGTGAGAGATTGTCGAATACTTACCGGTATGTGGTTCCATATTTCCATACCAGAGTAACTAAACATTTTTTTTTTAAAAGTTTGAGTAAGGTGTTTTATGCGTCAAATCATTGTTTGATATCGATCGTAAATTGTAATTATTTTTTACCAGTTTTATCAGGTCGCCGATATATGTGGGCGTTGAATTTTGAAGAGATTTGTAAATAATTATATTTGTGAAATAGTTACATCTGTTTTCAAAAGAAAGTCATTGAATGTTTTGTGATTAATCATAATCATTTATATTTAAATCATTACGTAATATTACTTTTAAAAACCTTCTTTGTAGTTTTGATATTCTGTTTATGTATCTAGTATTTGCATTTTGCCATGTGACACATCCATAATCAATAATTGGTATTACGTACGCATTATAGAACATAATTGAACGACCTGTGAGAGGGTGAGCAATTTCCGCTGTTCGTTGCTTTTATATATCACAACATTTATTCAGTACTGGTGTAACAATGCATATTTTAAACCATAGGGAATCAGGCAACTATTATTTAAAGTTTAAAATTACTTGAAGAAACAGTCCAATGAGCTTCCGGTGTTAGAACTCGCTTTTCAACCATGATTATTAAATGTCTGGATATATAAAAAATTTGGAAATACTAACATTCTTAAAAGGAAACTATAAAAAACGACTGCGTGATATTTGATATCAACGTTGATATGGTCGTGCCAATTCAGCTCGTTTTGGCTATTTTAAACATGGCTAAACTAAGGAAAATATTTAACTGCTAGCATTCATTATTGTTATCGTATAAGTTTTACTAAATTTAGATGTTCTGTGTGCAATAGAAACCGGAAGGCATGGCGGTATTACTCAGAAAAAAACTAACTTTATTAATGTCTACACGTGTGTTCCTATTGCAAATTAGGCAAAGAATAGCATCTATTTTAGTAATATTAAGATATTTGGAAAAACGCAATGTTCATTTATAGTCATGGTTTAACGGCCAAATTGATGATATACGAATATAATATTAATTTTATTTTATACGATTGTGAGCAAAACAAACATTGGATTACTTTTTTTTTACGTTTTAATTTGGGTCGTCAAACTTTATTAAAGACAAAAATTTCTTTTGTTTTGGCCCTTACATATCATTAAACGATAAATGAAACTTTTTTCATCAATATTTTATAAAGTAACAAAACCATACATTCTTCGTGCGGAATACACTGAAATGTTTTGAAGGATATTAAAGTGAGACTATACGATTTTTATATGTGTCAAATTTTAATATATTGATAAAAATATGTTACAATAACACAAAATAGGCAAGAAAAATTATGCATTGAAGACGAATTTCATAAAATTCAGCAAAGACAAGTTTGCTCTGGTTAAAGCCGATGCCGACACTTTTACTCGTATTTGTTAGGAACAAAATTGTGTCTTTGTGTCGTATGAACAAATTTGCACTAAATCTAAATTTAGATTCATATTGTACGTGCATGATATATATGCTGGCGAATTTGGCTGTACAGCCATTTTCGATTTTCGATTTAAATATCTGGCTTATCTCGCATTTTTCGACACATGTTCTTCTTAACTTTTATTTTAATTTATATTAAAATATATGTAATAAGTTTTTCACACATTTATGAAAAATCATAAATAATTGACAAAATCGTATAGTCTCACTTTAAATAATTATGGTTGATTACAATATATGTATACAGCAAGTCCTTTTCATGCTCTTTTTCCGTTTTCGTCATAAATTTATCTCTAACCCATTGTGTTGCACACTACCTTACAATTTATTTATTTATTTTTAAATGCAAAAGTTTATATAAAACTTTGTGTACGCAGTAAAACTATGTCATCAGAAAAATAAGATCCATCCAGATGTGCTATTACTTTTTCGCTTTTTTATTTAAAAATACTAGAAAGTTACTTGTTTTTATTTGTACTTGAAAAAGCTGACAGACACGAGCTCATCGTTCAAATCAGCTTTCAACGACTTGCGTCTCGCCTAATATATATAATATAATATCGCTTGTTCCAGATGCTAATGGAAAAATATAGTCCTACAATATACAAAACTATGAACAACTCCATTATTTCACTTATGCATAAGTGTATCCGTATGTTTTTAAATATAAAAATGTTGATATCAAGAATAGTGCTTCATACATCTAAGTATAAACATATATTTACGATATTTGGTATAAAATGCAAATCATTGCCTTCATATAATTTTACGACAACACGCCCCGATCTTCGTGATCCATGTTAATGACCTCATTGAAATATTTAGTGGGCAAAAACGTTCACAGTACACATGGTTCAGTCTTTAATGTCTGTATGTCATTGTATGATAATATTGTATCAACGTTCAATATTAGAAAATCAGCCTTTAGTTTGGAATATAAATACGAACGTGTTAAATCATATAGGGATAACTAACCTACGTTTGAACACGAATATGTTTATTCAGCGAGACTTAAAACACGTGGGCATAGATCATTACGAATGGTTCAAGTTTTCATGTAAAACAAAATAATTTCAAGTATTCCACACTCATCTGGTACACTTTGTATACTCTCATTTTGAAGTTTTATTATCTTTATTTCGACAAAACATNGCTTAGCAATTTCGCTTCAATAAAATTTTGTTACACTTTTTATGACACTGTCATGTTATATAGTGATGTTCTGTTTTTACAAGGCGGGTTATTGAGATCTGCGAAGAACTACTTTTATTGCGCAAAAACAGACGTAAATAAATAGCAACACGACTAAAAAAAATGTAAACCTTTGTATTATTTATAACACATAATATTGTAATCTCTTAAAATAAATGATGGTTGCCTTCGTGTCATTTTACATGTTATAATTATTATTTATAATGACGTGAATATGTTGTAGAAGTTCGATTTAGATCAATTGTTTGTTTAGGATTCTACACACGTCGACAGGTTGCATCCCTCAACATGTAAATAAAGTGTAAACAACATTATTAAAATGGATAATCTAAACAAACATTCATAAAACAATAACATGTCCAAATTAACAGAAAAGGACAAACAAACTTCTTATATAAATGATATAAATGCAAATTGTGAAGAAAAAAAACGTCAGATAAAAACAGTTACAACTTGTAGGAATTATATTTAGGTAGGCCAGTTAAGGTATCATATGCAGTATGGTTATATATGGTCGAGGCGAAAGTGAACTGTTTGTTTTTCAGTTCTAGGTGGTCAATGAAATTAAGATAAGCACCCGACAATTACAATTATCGACACACTAATTTCAAGGCATACAATTTTACTTATATTTTTTAATATCTAACAGCAAATTCTACGTGTGCGTAATACGACTATTTTTAATCATGTGATATGATAAGGCCTTCAAACAATGTGGGCGATACATATAATGATAGACATAAATATACATACGAATTACAAATAGACATAAATAAACATACGAATTATCAGAGTTTGATACCAAAGGAAAAATAAACACATGCTATATACGGAATAACGTACACCATGTTGTGATAAGTTTCTATTGTAATAATGTGAAACTTATGCACAGTTCATCTANGTGATAAGTTTCTAATGTAATAATGTGAAACTTATGCACAGTTCATCTACATATCTAACAAACAGTAATAGCTTGAATATGCTGCAAACGAAACTATGTCGGTAATCTTAACACTCAAACAAGTATGCATGAAAACAAGATGATCATCATACTACATCCTATTTTAACATGTTATACCATGTAATTATTGTATTATTATTTCACCTTGTCGTTTTCTTACTTTTCAGACGTTTATTATCACTTATTTGAATAAAAGTGCACTATACATCACACAATTAGCTATAATTATACATAGGTATACAACATCGCAATCATATTTAATTCATTCTCCTAAATAATGTCATTAAATGTCAACATGATTCGATCTTCATAAGCAAATTAGTATCACCTATGTGGAATGTTTAATTCAGTTTATAATTGTAAAACATATAGATGCTTAAATGTTAAAGTATGGTATAATGTTAAGTCTTAAACTAAACTTCTTAACACAAGGTTTTTTATAATTCAACGTTTACATTTTATCAAAAGAATGTACATACAGTTCAAAATATGAACAGTTTTTTTTATATTAATATAAGGCATATCACAACCATGAAAAACAACAAAATATATACTGCGTACCACATAACAAATTATCACAACATACAAAATAAGAGAAACATAAGTTCCTATACGCAGCAACTGTTTATTTATATACAATGCAACTAGCCAGTATATCATACTATTAAAAAGCAATCGTGTTTGTTTTATATTTCTCAATTTGTTGAATATTTTGTAGATGATCAATTAAGATTAATCGTACTTTTAGGGCTACACCTGAAAATCTTCCGAATCATAATCACAAGTTCACGCCGAAACTTTACATCCCAAAAGCTGTATATAAATGGATTAGCAACATTATTAAGAACGTATATCCTAAACAAGAAGTCATTTGACACAGATGTGTGATTCAGACAAACCCGACCAGAAGTCCGAATCCACTGCATCAACACCGAGACGGCTATGAAAGGTAAATAAGTCACGATGAAAAACACGGTGATAGTCAGAACCACTCATATATTACTTGTGACATAAAAAAGAAATAAATGTTTTATAATATTGTACTGATAGGGTTTAACGCTAAAAATCTATTTATGATATAGTTTGCTTAGTCCTTTCATGTGTACATATTAACGTCATAAATGTGTGTATTTGATTAAAGTTACTGCGCACTTCTATGTTTTAAGCATGATAGCGTGGTTTATTGAAGTGATCTCTTAAAAACATCTGAGATTGTGTTGAGTTAATTTTTGGGAGTTATAATTCCTTGTGCTAGCCTTAAGACTGTGTTGTTTGTGTATTCAAACGATCTCATTTGTTCTTAAATTATCCATAACTTATTAAAAAAATATTTCTTTATGAATGTCTTTTCTTTCATACTTCATTTACAGTGTAAAACAAATGCATACGTTTATATTCAAGAAAGTTACTATAATTTTAGTAGCACATTCACACGTGTGCACGTGCAACACTGCATCGCATGGAAGGACGCAGGAAAATCAGCCAAAACATGCATAAGATGGCAAAAAACGGATAAATGGGATTTGCTACTGTCAATTGTATTCAACACTAATTTATTCATTTACACATTTCAGTTTATATCCCATGCTGATTTTTATCAATCAACGTCCTGTTACTTCATGAAATATGTTTGCCAAACAACCATTAAACACGCAATAAAATATGATCCGCGTCATGCGAAAATGGATCTTATGCAACATGCGACTAGTGTAAAATAATATGGTCAGGAGCTAGCCTGTGTGCCATAAACTACCGCAAGTTTCCGTTGTCTTATTAAAAGACAGCATAGCTTCTGACCAGACTGTGCGACCGCGCAGGCTGTTCTGAATCTATGCTGGCCTCATATGTCATAAGACCTATTTTCGCAGAACGCGGATAATATTTTATTCGACAATGTAGGAAATTTGAAACATACTCGCAGTATTTATGACAATTACTATAAGAATTTGCTTGTTTATTGCTATTGTAAAAGTAAAGTTGAGCACAATCAATTTTGTAATAACTTAATCGTTAACAACATGATCTGTATAAACATCGATTACATAATGATGAAATTAGGAATTCGCATTAAACTAAACGTATAAATTAGAATGTGTTGTTTTTATTCATTTTGTGTTTAACTTACAAACCTGTTAAATAGTGTTACTTCATGTTATCAAAAAAGCTGTTTATAATTGAACGACTTGTTTGTCAACTACGGAAACTAATAACTTTTGCGGTAATATCCATTAAAAAGATATTTTGAATTTTAAATGAACGAGTGCATAGCGTTTTTCACGTGTACATGACGGGTTCATTATGTTCATTTTGTTTGCTGTCGACTACTAGTTTAAACGTGTCGTTAAATTGAGGTTTATAAGAAACAAAATTAACACTTATCTGTGACTTAAATTTCTTTTCACCAAGCCAGAAAGACGAATTACTAATAAAAAAATAAAATTACTCTTCCGATATAACACAAATCGATTTAAGAGAACGTGTTCTGGCATTTTGTCAAGACACATAATGTAACAAAATAGTAAAACAAGCCACTGGCGCTATGGATAACAACATTACTATGTTAATAATATTCCACATTTACAATACCTTGTTAAAAATTATATTTAAACGTAACAAAAATACTTTTCTGTCTGTGCCGCGATTTATTTTACGACTGGATATAACCGTATCTGAAAGAGTTATTAATGACCCGTGTACATTTTATGTTTAACACTACCAAATTTAATCGAAACGGAAATATAAACGGGTCTGCATCGAAAGAACTTACATGTATGCATGTTGTTTTCATGCATTAACGACGTGTGGTTATAATTGTGAAAGGTTTTGATGTTGAATACAAATTACGATTTGATATTTGGTAGCTATAACTAATAATTATTTGTAAAATGTTATATTTTCCTCTGTCACTTAATTTGTTTTCGATCACTATTGATAACTAGTTGACGTGTAGGCTTTTATATTTCGTACAACTGGATGGTACATTGATAATAAAAGTGTGTATGTGGTCAATTGAGTTGCTATGAGGATATGCCTTTCTTAAATAGTCTCACATGCCTTCACATACGAGCCCAGTGTTTCTTTGTCATGATGAAGATTTTAGTTTTGATATACATGGAAACCTCTATATTATATCAAATTGATAGAATGATTAAGATCGTTGTCCTGCTCTTGACCTACATAACATCCTTTTATGATTACAAACTGAGTTGCACGAGTAAATGAATTGCACTATTAAAACATGAAGTTATAATCAGAGCAATATTTATAATATAAAATCAAATACATATTTATATTTGAAATACGTTATACGATTTGAAATGTATCATATTCGGAGAATATTGATCTTCATAAGATGATGCGTTAGCGTTTGCATCATTATCTAAAGTTGAAAGTTTTATTTAAAGCAAAGTATAAATGTTGAAATCAAATAGGATAATAATTTCATGTATCTTTAATATTTCTAAATATTATTTTTGGTATTGGTATTAATATTATGTTTAATTTTACAGCGCTAGGAAAACGATTGCGGTATACTGGAATCACTGTGGAAGTATGCCTTGTATGTCCGTCCATACACAAACACTTTTCCGAACACGCTCTTCAATTTTAAAAGAGTTCAAACTTGCATTTCTTGTTCCTTCTTATATGAATTTGTTCATGTGTGGTTGTATCATCAAATGCTAAAAATACATTTGAGCCTCGCTTTGGAAAAACGGGACTTAATGCATATGCGCACAGTGTCGTCTCAGATTAGCCTGTGCAGTCCGCATAAAAATAAAACTATCATATACGTAAAATATTTCAAATCTGTTTTAAGCAAGATAAACAAAAAAAAATGACACAATTTGAACTCACCAGGATTCGAATCTGGAACATTTAGAAGCAAACTCTAGTTCTCTACCACCTTTTCAATCAATTTCTATTCAAACGAACCAGTTTTTTACAAATTGTTTTAGTCATTAGTGTTACTTTGATTATTTAAATGTGATGCATACGTTCTGATTTTGTATTTGTGCAACATTTTTTAAAGAATATTGTCATTTATCAAACTTTGAACACGTCCCTTTAAAAGCTATTCGCATAATACTTTGGGTGCGTATAGCGCATTTTTGTAAGCGTGATAAATAGTTGTTTTGTCATATCCGTATCCANATATAAGCATGTCGAAATGAACGATCGTAATAGCTAGTTTCACCGGTGTAGACCGAGTTGTTTACATGTTTGAATGATATGGTTACACTATACTAACAAGTTGTTTCCGGTTGTATTTCCGCACAAGCGTGTATAAAACCAGCAGCTAAAAACGTAGAAGATAGACTAGGGTAGACATTAGAACTTTTAGTATCTTGTTTATTGTATAAATTTATTATTTGGGAATTAAAAAGAAATTTAAATTAATTAGAGACTTGTGTTTTAAATATCTTTAGAATCTTGTGTTCATAACGAGACTTGTGTTATTAACTACATGACAATTGAAAGTAGTTAATAGAAAAGCCATACATAATCGCGAGCACACCGGCATTTGTATTTATTCGTGATTATCAATATTCACAGCTTATTAGCATGTGTTGTAGCCGGACATGTAAACATGAATTGACTTCCTGTCTTTGTTTAGAGGTTTAAAGGGATGTGCTCTTAGTATGTTTTATGTTATCAAAAAATGTTGATGTGTTTAGTTTTACGGACAAGAAGCCAGAAAGACGAATTACTAATAAATAAATAAAATTACTCTTCCGATATAACTGTAATCGATTAAAAAGAACGTGTTCAGGCATTTTTTCAAATCACATAATGTAACAAAAAAGTAAAACAAGTCACTGGCGCTATGGATAACAGCATTTATTTTCAATAGTATCATTGTATATGTTAATAATAGTCCACATTACCAATACCTTGTTTACAATTATATTTAAACGTAAGACGAATACTATTTTGTCTGT
Organism: Dreissena rostriformis; assembly: GCA_007657795.1. NCBI lineage: Eukaryota > Metazoa > Mollusca > Bivalvia > Myida > Dreissenidae > Dreissena > Dreissena rostriformis. The sequence continues at coordinate 21,856 of VMBQ01001765.1, forward strand.
GCCACGATTTATTTTACGACTGGATATAACCGTATCTGAAAGAGTTAATCATGACCCGTGTACATTTTATGTTTAACACTACCAAATGAAATCGAAGCGGAAATATAAACGGGTCTGCATCGAAAGAACTTACATGCACATGTTGTTTTCAAGCATTAACGTGTTATAATTGTTTAAGTTTTTGATGTTGAATAAAAATTGCGATTTGATATTTGGTAGCTATAACTAATTATTATTTTTAAAATGTGATTTTTTCCTCTGTAACTTATTTTTGTTTTGATCAATACGGATAAATGGTTGACTTGTAGGCTTTAATATTTCGTACAACTGGATGGTTCGTTGAATAATAATAGTGTGTGTGTGGTCAATTGAATTGCTATCATGATATGTTTTTTTAATAGTCTCACATGCCTTAAAAAAGAGCCTATTGTTTCTTTGTCAGGATGCAGACTGCTAGTTTAATATTCGATATCCATGGAAACCTCTATCATATCAAAAATGATACAATTTAGGATTAAAAACTGAGTTGCAAGAGGAGATGAATTTAACGATTGAAACATGTAGTTATATTCAGAGCAATATTTATTATATAAAATCAAATAAATATTTATATTTGAAATACGTTATACGAATTGAAATGTTTTCCGAGAATATTGATCTTTATAAGTTGTGTTAGCGTTCGCATCATTTTTTTTTAAAGCTTAGTTGAAATGTTATAATTAACTAGGAAAATAATTTCATATATCTTTCTCGTTGACGGACTATCATTCGTAATAGTAGTATTGGTATTAATATTAATTAAATGTTAAATTATACAGCGCTAGGAAAACGATTGCGGCATAATGGAATCACTGTGGAAGTCTGCATGTATGTCAGCCCAAACAGAAACACTTTTCCAAACACGCTCTTCAATGTTCAAAGAACTGCATCAAACTTTCATGTCTTGTTCCTTTTGATATGAATTTGTACATGTGTGGTTGTATCATCATCCGTTATTGATACTTATGAAACTCGCTCTGGGAAAACGGGACATAATGCATGTGCGTAAAGTGTCGTCTGAGATTAGCCTATGCAGTCCGCACATAATAATAAAACTATCATATAAGTTTATTTCAAATCTGTGTTTTTTAGCAAGATAAACAAATATAATAAAGCAAGTTGAACTCACCAGGATTCGACTCTGGAACCTTTAGAAGCAAACTCTATTTTTTTACAACCGTTTCTATAAATTTCTATTTAAACGAACCGGTATTTTTTGTTTACAAATTGTCTTATAGTCGTTAGTGTTACTTTGATTATTTTAATGTGATGAATACGTTCTGATTTTGAATTTGTGAAACATTTTTAAAGGAAATTGTCCTGTACCAAACTGTGAACACGTTCCTTTAAAAGATATTCGCATTATACTTTGGGTGGGTATAGCGCATTTTTGTAAGCGTGATAAATTGTTGTTTTGTCATATCCGTAGTCGGCTTACAACGAACATTTCAGGTTAAATATTGCAGTGTGTCATACATTATTAATAGGAGGTCTAGCGTAAAAAAGAAAGGTTCTTCAAAACGACGAACAGCACTAAAATATGTATGCTCTAAATAAACTCCACAAGGGAAAAGAGAAGATATCACCGCTTTCGTGACATTTCACAAATTTAGTATTCGTCATTTGTCACTATCATTGCAAATTGTGTATTTATGATAAGGACAAGAAGTAAAGTAACTGAACTGCTGGTTCGATTAAACATACTTAACTTCATGTAGTACATGCAGAAGAATTTTAAACAATATTGAAAGAACATATCCTCGAGAAGTTGATGAGAAAAAGTTTACTTATAAACATGTTTAAATTAAATGCTAGAATTCATATCCGTTTTTAATAACTTGTTTTCTTATCCATTATTGTATAAATATAATTCACATGTCATGTTCAAAGTATCATAATAAATACTGTTTAAACCAAATAAAATGCTACCACAAATAAAGGTAAATTTATATGAATAGTAAAATTTTAAAAACAAAATGCCTCGTTTGTTAGTTTAAACATAATTTATTTTACGAACAAACATGGTATACATTTGCATAGAATATGCAGTTACAACATTGTTTCAAAAAAGGATTAGAACGAAAGATCAAGATCGTATCAAGTTCTTCTCCATCGGTGTAAGGCTAGACAGGTAAACAGATAAGAGTTAAACTCAAGTGGGTTTACAAATAAAGTGTGGTGCTTATCAAAAAACGAATGAGTTATTGAATGAATCAAGTGATCTGTTTAGCCTTGGACAGACATGGGCCTGAGAAATGCGTGGGCGTCGGCCTACGTCCGCCGCGAGCAGTTGATGCAACCGGTCCGCCTCACGCCTGCGGCGTGGCTATATCACAGGCCTGCGGCCTGCTCTCTAGCTAGGATAGTATCTTATCAGCACTTCAAAAAGCCAGGTTTAACAGATAGCAGGTTATCTTCGCAAACCAACCAATAAGAAGGGGCCACTTTTGTATAGCGGACTTTTTAGTTTTGAGATATAAAATATTTGCCACTCCCCCTAAGAAAATTTAGATGACCCAGCTCCAAATTTAGCAAATGTCAATGGACAGCTTTGAACTTATACACAGATCTATATGACAGCAAGATTTTTTTACGGGAACTTAGGCTCTTGATATTTAAAGCCTATATAGGTACCACATTCCTGATCACTCAAAGACATATATCGTGCCCCCTCCCACTAAAAGAAATACAGGTGCCCTACGTACAAATCACTCCAAAGTACCCCCCCACTCCAAAATATTCAGTGCCCTCACTCCAGATCTCTGAGTCCAGGTCACTCCAAAGAAGGGTGTCCCCTTGACACTTCCAAAATATTTAAGTGCCCCCTTCAAATCCATCCAAAATGTTTAGCTGCCCCCTTCAGATGACATCAATATATATGTGTGCCCTAACTCCTGGTCTCCAAGTGATATAGGTGACCTCCCTCCAGATCACTGCATAGTATACAACCCACTCCGGATCATTCTTAAATGTTAAGTGCCCCCACTTCAAATCACTCCAAAATATATATGCCTTCACCCCGACCAGATCACATCAAGATAGAGCTAGGTTCCCCAATTCCAAATCACTCAAGGATGTATAGGTGTCTCCCTGCAGCTCTCTCCAACGTATACCCCTCTCCAAATTCAGATTACTCCAACATATTAAGTGTCCTATTCCAGATCACTCCAAAATATAGTGCCAACCACTCCAGATCACTCCAAAATATATATGTCACTTTGTGCATCTACTCAAGATCTCCCGAGTCCAGATCACTCCAATTTTCAATGTAAAGTGCCCTCCCCCCGCCAGATCACTCCAAAATAATATAGATAGGAGCCCCTTGAGACCACACCAAGATCTATATGACCTATGCCCTAATAGACAATACAGTTTCCAAGTATTACCAGAATAGATAGATCTACATCCCACCGTATATAAACTGATAAACTTAAGAATATTTTACTCAGTAGCTACGTTCATGCATACATGATTCTGTTCGAAAATGATCATCTACTTTCAGTTTCAACAAAACGTATTCATGTACATGCGTGTATGCATATAGCCTATAGAGACCTCCACAGACGATGTGATAAATCCCTGTAACTAATGTTTCACTCACTTAATGGGGTAATCAACAAAATATGTTGTAAATTGCATACACATGAATCATTCCTTACCAATTGTTTAACTTGATTTCGTCTGCCATGGTGATTTACAGAAAAAAAATCAGCGCGTCAAAAATTAAATCGTGCGACCTTAGTGTATATTGGCTGCCGTTGTTGTAGAGAAAGAGCGAGGTTCCAGGCCTGCGTGCGCATTTCAATAAGCGAGCGGGGTGACAGCAATTTCATTATGGGTAATGACGCACTTCCGTTGCTGGAGAAAATGACGAGTGCACTACCTTGTCAATATCTATATACATAGTCCAACTATCTTTTTTTCAGGAAGACGTTTTGTCGGAAGATTTTTTATTAATTTAGTATGTGTATGCATTATAATAAACAACGGCTAACTACAATTGCGTCACAACGGATAGTCGATCAGTGAGTCATTGCCATCGAGCGCCTGTGGCCCCGATTGCTCGAACATCCGTTTGTGCAGCCGGCTAGCTCAGTTTGTCGACCTTTGGACTAGAGTGAAATGGGCTTCCGATGTTAGAAATTATTCCAACAATGGTTATTTAATGTTTGAAAATCTCAAGAAGTAGGAAATAATAACATGTTTTGAAGAAACTATAAAGCAACAACTATATGCTATTAAACATCAATATTGACAATTTAAAGGATTGCTGAGGAAACTGGGGAAAATCTGCTAGCATTCATTTTCGTCTTCGTATTAGTTGTGCTAGAGTGAGATGTTCTGTTTGCAATAGAAACCGGAAATAATGACAGTTATTACTCAGAAAAACTTACTGTATTTTTGTCTACAAGTTTATTCCGATTGCAAATAATACACACAATAATATCAATCAAAATATTTGGAAAACGAAATTTTGATTTTTAGTCATGATTTAAAGGACAAATCAATAAACTGCGCATTAATTACATTTTTATTTTATACGATTGTTGGCAAAAAAACAACATTTGATTAATCTTTTGCTATGTTTACCTTTGGGCCGGCAGCCTTTATTTCAAACAAACGATATATTTTATTCTGGCCTTAACGGATCATAAAACGATAAATTATACAATTTTCCTAAACATTTTATGAACAAAACCATACATTAGTCATGCGGAATACACTGACATGTGTTGAATGGTATTAAATTATGGTTTAATCCAATAAATATATAAAACAAGTCCTTTACATGCTCTTTTCCGTTTTCGTCATACATTTATCTTTAACCGATTGTGTTGCACACTACCATACAATTTATTTATTTATGTTTAATTGCAAAAGTATACATAAAACTATATGTACGCAGCTTAACTATGTCATCAGAAATATAAGATCCATCAAACGTGCTATTACTAAGTTTCTTTTTTATAAAAAAAAAATACTAGAAAGTTACTTATTTTATGTGTGCTTAAAAAAGCTGACAGACACGAGCTCAACGTACAAATCAGCTTATATATTATATAATATAGTTTGTTCCAGACTGTTACTGGCAGAATATAGTCATACACTATACAAAACTATGTACAACTCCATTGTTTCACGTATGCATAAGTGTATACGTAAAAATGTCCAGATCAAGATTAGTGCTTCATACATTTAAGTATTAACTTATAGCAACATAATTAAAATTGGATAATGGATTTTATAAAACAAAAACATGTCCAAATTGATAGAAAAGGACAAACAATCTTATTATATAAATGATATAAATGCAAATTGTGAAGACAATAACGTTATATAAAAACAGTTTCAACTTGTAGCAAATTTATAATTTAAGAGGCAAATTAGGTATCATATACAATATGGTTATATATGGTCGAGGCCAAAGTGAACTGTTTGTTTTTCAGTTCTAGGTTGTCAATAAAATTAAGATAAGCACCCGGCAGTTACACTGATCGACTTTCAAGGCATACAATATAACTTATATTTTAAATATCTAACATTAAATTCTACATGTGCGTAATACGACTCATTTGAATCATTTTGTATGACAAGGCCTTCAAATAATGTTGACGATAAATAAAATAAAAGACATAAATATACATAAGAATTATAGAGTTTGATAGCAAATGAAAAATAAACACATGCTATATACGGAATAACGTACACCATGTTGTGATAAGTTTCTAATGTAATAATGTGAAACTTATGCACAGTTCATCTACAAATCTAACAAACAGTAATAGCTTGAATATGCTGCAAACGAAACTATGCCGGTAATCATAACACTCAAACCAGTATGCATGAAAACAAGATGATCATCATACTACATCATATTTTAACATGTAATTATTGTATTATTATTTCACCTTGTCGTGTTTTTACTTTTAAGACGTTTATTATCACTTATTTGAATAAAAGTGCACTATACATCACACAGTTAGCTATAATAATACATAGGTATACAACATCGCAATCATATGTAATTCATTCTCCTTAATTATGTCATTAAATGTCAACATGATTCGATCTTCATAAGCAAATTAGTATCACCTATGTGGAATGTTTAATTCAGATTATAATTGTAAAACATATAGATGCTTAAATGTTAAAGTATGGTATAATGTTAAGGCTTAAACTAAACTTCTAAACACAAGGTTTTTTATAATTCAACGTTTACATTTTATCAAAAGAATGTACATATAGTTCAAAATATGAACAGTTTTTTTATATTAATATAAGGCATATCACAACCATGAAAAACAACAAAATATATACTGCGTACCACATAACAAATTATCACAACATACAAAATAAGAGAAACAAAAGTTCCTATACGCAGCAACTGTTTATTTATATACAATGCAACTAGCCAGTATATTATACTATTAAAAAGCAATCGTGTTTGTTTTATATTTCTCAATTTGTTGAATATTTTTTAGATGATCGATTAAGATTAATCGTACTTTTAGGGCTACACCTGAAAATATTCCGAATCATATTCACAAGTTCACGCCGAAACGTTACATTCCAAAAGCTGTATACAAATGGATTAGCAACATTATTAAGAACGTATATCCTAAACAAGAAGTCATGTACGCAGATGTGTGATTCAGACAAACCCGACCAGAAGTCCGAATCCACTGCATCAAACACAGAGACGGCTATGAAAGGTAAATAAGTCACGATGAAAAACACGGTGATAGTCAGCATCATCATCGTTATCTTGCTCGAATTGCGCTCTCTTACAACTGTTCCTTTTGCCACATGACGAGTGGGGCTGCTTATAATTGGCTGTTTCTTTTTATTTATGTACAAATATAATTCCGGTTTTGCTTTATGGGTTTTCTCCAACACTGTTTCTTTGTGTATAGCCAAGTCATCGCTTGCAATGACATTCTTTAGCTTCGATTGTGGTTGAATGTTCGCAAGAACTCGTTCAGCGGAAATCTCGATAATTGATAAATCTGTTGACCTATATGGAGATTCTATGCCAACATGTTCAATAGGTGAACCATTGAATTGCACATTGTTAACACCGCAGTTGGTCTCGTTTCTATGCCGTTCTGTTTCAACTTTGCAACAAAAGCATTTCCCGACCGATTTATGGATTGTGATTTGAAATCGGTTAGAACGTTGAATTTTCAGACAAATAAGACTATACATAATAATCAGAAACAACACTAAACAAATGAACAAAAGCATAATAAATCCAAGATATCCGATTCCCAAATACGAATTGCTAGATACACTGTATATGTCTTGTATACTGCATTCTAATCCACTTGTATTTGTTCCATACTGATACAATGGCACTGAGCTAGGACCATATATAACCGTATACGGTACTGACATTACGATAGCCAAGCAAACAACAATGCTGCAAGCTTTCCTATCACCAAAATCCACAATCTGTCTTTTTAGTGGTCGACATATTTTTAAATAACGGTCGAGCCCAACCAAAAGTAATATTAAAACCGAACTTAAAGTACATGCACTGATTAAAAAACTGAGTGTCTTACAGGTGACCGCACTCTGATAGGTAACAACATGTGTCAAGTCATAAATATGGTAAGCCATACCAACAATACACACTGATATATCCGCCATTGCTAGTGATATAATATACACTCTCGCACTGGCTCTTGTGAGCTTAAATATGTAGACCACAGCTACACTGGTGTTACCCAGTAGCCCAATGATCATCAAAACGACCAGAATAATTAATGTAGGCCGATACTTTTCCTTCTCTAGATCATTAATTGCCTCCATGTCCACTTCACTAGAGCTGTTGGTCGTAATCTCCGAAGTATTTGACATGGTTTGGAGGTCACAGGGATGCAGTAGAAGTTAAATTGTATACATATGTATATTTTAATTGTAACGGAATGCAAATCGCTGACTCACTAAACTGAACATGGGTTTCATACCTGCAGGAGAGTGTTGTAGTTGATTGATGTCATCAACCCTTAGCAATAGCTTGCACACGTTCCCACTTTATCCGTTAGATATCACAGAGCAGGGCGGTATTTCCTGAAAACAAAACACTTGCATTAAATACGATTGCTATTTTAAAGCAGTGCTTTTTCACGAAAACATGTACACACGCGTGGCAAGTACACGCTCTTAGTCAATCCGTCAATATTTTCGTGTTTAAATGTTCGTTGCTTTCATATACTGTTTAGGACCAGTTTTTACAGTTTGTTGAAATTAAATGTTAGTTGTGTAAAACATACAGAATTTAAATAATTCAAGAAGTTACCAAATTACTTTCACTTAATATTATAATGTACACAGTTTTGACACAAAATACAAACGGCATCGAAAACAAATTATAAAAGAAATATCTACTGTAACGAGTCTTCTTGTTATGTTTCCTCATGTATAAATCTAATGATAATAGTCGTTAATTTTACAAAAGAGGCACTTTCATCGGAAAAAAACGATTGTGCAACCGTTTTCTAGTATTGAAAACCTGATAATTTGATAATTTGGTGAGAAAAGGCAAATTGCCAATTCCGACTAAAATTAAACAGTTTATAAAAAATATAATGTATCCGCATTACCTGGACAGAGCGTTAACGACATTGCAATACGTAAATGGAAAACAGCTGTTTAATTCAAAAGGTAATCTGAGTAGNGAAAAAACGATTGTGCAACCGTTTTCTAGTATTGAAAACCTGGTAATTTGATAATTTGGTGAGAAAAGGCAAATTGCCAATTCCGACTATAATTAAACAGTTTATAAAAATAGAATGTATCCGCATTACTTGGACAGAGCGTTAACGACATTTCAATTCGTAAATGTAAAACAGCTGTTTAATTCAAAAGGTAATCTGAGTAGCATGATTTGTTCAAACACGTTCAAATGCGAAAGGCGCACGTAGGCCCAGTATCATGAACATTCTCATTTTTTAAGCTAAACTCATCAGATGAGCTTCAACTCAGCTGAGCACTCTGAATGTCGGTCACCTCTTAACAATCTCAAATCTCAGCTATACGAATAGTCACATAGTCTTCCCCGAACTCGGGCTTGAGTAAGATTCAACACTCAAACAAACCGTATGTGAACACCAAATTGAGTATAATGATCAATCTCATAAAATGAAAAAAAAATCTCATTGTTGAGTCAGAATATTGACCCAAGTATGTTCGTAATATCTACGCCCATTACTTGATTACCTAACATTAGGAGAAATCATGTTGTGACATAACTCATAGACTGAATTGTTTTAATACATATATGGAACGTTATGAAACTGTATTGTTACGAAGATATAAGTAAACAAGGATTATCTTTTTAAGTTACTTATCACATACAAAAATTAACATAAATATAGGGCCTCACAGGGGTAAATTTAAACACATCACTCAGATATCAGTTTTGACATAAAAAGTCATAATCGTGTGATAAGATTGTACTGAAAATGAGTTGACGCAATAAAAATCAATTGATGATAAACATGTTGTTTGCTTTGTCTTCTCCTGTGTACATTTTAAAGCCATAAATGTGTGTATTTGGTTTAAGTTACTGCGCACTTCTACGTTTTAAGCATGATATCAAGAAAATGATTGAAGTGATATCTTCAAAACATCTGAGATTGCGTTGAAATAATCTTTTGGGGTTATAATTCTTTGTGCTAGCCTTTAGACTGTGTTGTTTGTTTGTTCAAATGATCTCATTTGTTCTTATATTATCCATTACTTATTAAAAAATATTTCTTTATAAATGTCTTTTCTACCATACTTCATTTACAGTGTAAAATAAATGCATACGTTTATATGAAAGAAAGTTACTATAATTTTAGTAACACATTCACACGTGTGCACGTGCAACACTGCATTGCATGGTAGGACGCAGGACAATCAGCCACAAACATGCATAAGATGGCAAAAAACGGATAAATGGGAGTTGCTACTGTCAATTGTATTCAACAATAATTTATTCATTTAAACATTTCAGTTTCTATCTTATGCAGATTTTTAACAATCAGCGTCCTGTTACTTCATGAAATATGTTTGCCAAAGAACCATTAAACACGCAATAAAATATGATCCGCGTCATGCGAAAATGGGTCTTATGCTAAATGCGACCAGTAAAAAATAGTATGGTCAGGAGCCTGTGCGCTATAAACTCTCGCAAGTTCCATTGTCTCATAAAAGGACAGCTTAGCTCCTGACAAGACTGTGGGACTGTGCAGGCTGTTCTGAATCTACGCTGGCCTCATATGAAATAAGACCTATTTTCGCAGAACGCGGGTATTATTGTATTTGTACGAATTTAGAAACATACAGCCACAATAAGATTTCGGTTGTAGGAGGCTATTGTAAAAGCGAAGTTAAGCATAATCAATTATAACTATATCGTTAGCATTATGATCTGTATTAACATCGACTACATAATGATGAAATCTGGAATTGCTATTAAACTAAACGTATTCATGAGAATGTGGTATATTACTCGTTTTATGTTCGTCATAAAAACGTGTTTTACAGTGTTACTTCATTTTATCAAAACAACTGTATATACATGTAGTTAAACAATTTGATTGACAATTACATAAACTAATCAATTTGCGGTTATATCCATCAAAACAAGAAAATAAATTTTGACTATAAATGAACCAGTGCCTTACGTTTTTTTCACACGAACGTCACACTT
>VMBQ01001765.1:39968-100164 GCA_007657795.1 Dreissena rostriformis
CAATGTTCCGTTGTCTCATGGTCAGGAGATAGCCTGTGCGCTATAAACTCTCACAATGTTCCGTTGTCTCATGGTCAGGAGATAGCCTCTGCGCTATAAACTCTTGCAATGTGCCGTTGTCTCATGGTCAGGAGATAGCCTGTGCGCTAAAATCTCTCACAATGTTCCGTTGTCTCATGGTCAGGAGATAGCCTTTGCGCTATAAACTCTCGCAAGGTTCCGTTGTCTCATGGTCAGGAGATAGCCTGTGCGCTAAAAACTCTCACAATGTTCCGTTGTCTTATGGTCAGGAGATAGCCTGTGCGCTATAAACTCTCACAATGTTCCGTTGTCTCATGGTCAGGAGATAGCCTCTGCGCTATAAACTCTCGCAATGTTCCGTTGTCTCATGGTCAGGAGATGGCCTGTGCGCTATAAACTCTCGCAATGTTCCGTTGTCTCATGGTCAGGAGATAGCCTCTGCGCTATAAACTCTCACAATATTCCGTTGTCTCATGGTCAGGAGATAGCCTCTGCGCTATATACTCTCGCAATGTTCCGTTGTCTCATGGTCAGGAGATAGCCTGTGCGCTATAAACTCTCGCAATGTTCCGTTGTCTCATGGTCAGGAGCTAGCCTCTGCGCTTATAAACTCTCACAATGTTCCGTTGTCTCTGCACTATAAACTCTCGCAATGTTCCGTTGTCTCTGCGCTATAAAGTCTCGCAATGTTCCGTTGTCTCTGCGCTATAAACTCTCGCAATGTTTCGTTGTCGCTGCGCTATAAACTCTCGCAATGTTTCGTTGTCTCTGCGCTATAAACTCTCGCAATTTTCCGTTGTCTATGCGCTATAAACTCTCGCAATGTTCCGTTGTCTCTGCGCTATAAACTCTCGCAATGTTCCGTTGTCTCTGCGCTATAAACTCTCGCAATGTTCCGTTGTCTCTGTGCTATAAACTCTCGCAATGTTCCGTTGTCTCTGCGCTATAAACTCTCGCAATGTTCCGCTGTCTCATTAAAGGACAACGTAGCTCCTGACCAGACTGTGGGACTGTGCAGTCTGTTCTGAATCTACGCTGGTCTCATATGAAATAAGACCTATTTTCGCAGAACGCGGGTAATATTTTCTTCGACAATATTAGAATTTAGAAACATACAGCCACAAAAAGAATTCGGTTGTAGGAGGCTATTGTAAAAGTGAAGTTAAGCATAATCAATTATGTTATAACTAAATCGTTAGCATTATGATCTGTATAATCATCGATTACATAATGATGAAATCTGGAATTGCTATTAAACTAAACGTATTAATGAGAATGTGGTATATAACTCGTTTTGTGTTCGTCATACAAACGTGTTTTACAGTGTTACTTTATTTTATCAAAACAACTGTATATACATGTAGTTGAACAATTTGATTGACGATTACATAAACTAATAAATTTGCGGTTATATCCATCAAAACAAGAAAATAAATTTTGACTATGAATTAACCAGTGCCTGACGTTTTTTTTTCACATGAACATCACAATTTCATTATGTACATATTATTTGCTTTTAAAAACCTGGTTAAACGTTTCGTTAAGGTGAGGTTTATAAGAAAAATATAACAATTACCTGTGAATTAAATTTCCTTACTTGACACTTCAAGACGTAATAAAGTATAAAACCACGAACACTGTCTAAACAAATCTGCTTGAATGTCAATTTCGCAATACACTGAGTACCTTTATTCACTGTCGTCAATTATAAACTTAAAAGTCTCCCTGATCTTTTTATATTAAACAATCGAATCAATTACCTATGCTCGATGTGAAATATCTGTTTGTTTAAGTTCCACGTATGTTGTGTCTCCTATACGTTAATAGGATACAAGTTCACTGAAATTCTGAATAATTGTCAAAAAAAAAATACGTCTATTTTCATTCTAGCACTAATTTACGCGTGTTGTCCGTATTACGTGGTACAGTGAACATGTTTAAGAGAAACTCATAAATAATCGCGAGCATACCGGCATTTGTAATTATTCGTGAGTATCAATATTCACAGCTTTATATGAATGTGTCGTAAACGGAAAGGTAAAAATAAACTGACTTCCTGTCTATGTTTAGAGGTTTAAAGCGATGTGCTCTTAGTATGTTTTATGTTATCGAAACATTGTTGATGTGTTTATTTTTACAGACACCAAGCCAGAAAGACGAATTACTAACATATAAATAAACTTACGCTTCCGATATAACAAAAACCGATTTAAGAGTACGTGTTCTGGCAGTTTATTCAAGTCACATAATGCAACAAAATAGTAAAACAAGTCACTGGCGCATTGGATAACAACTTTTATTTTCAATTGTATCATCGTATATGTAAATAATAGTCCACATTAACAATACCATGTTTAAAATTATATTTAAACGTAAAAAAAAACTTTTCTTTGCCACGATTCATTTAGCGACTGGATATAACAGTATCTGAAAGAGGTATTAATGACCCGTGTACATTTCATGTTTAACAAGACAAGACAAATATTTATTCAGACTTGCACAGTGTACATCGTCTAAACACTAGATATTTCACATTATTTAACAATACCAAATGTAACCGATGCGGAAACATAAACGGGTCTGCATCGAAAGAAGATGTATGCATGTTGTTTTCATGCATTGACGTGTTGTTATAATTGTTTAAGTTTTTTTTTATGTTGAATAAAAATTGTGATTTGATAGTTGGTAGCTATAACTAATAATTATTTATAAAATGTTAAATTTTCCTCTGTAACTTATTTTGATTCGATCAATATGGATAAATAGTTGACTTGTAGGCTTTATATTTCGTACAACTGGATGGTTCATTGAATAATAATAGTGTGTGTGGTAAATTAAGTTGCTATCATGATATGCAATGTTTTTTGTTATATTCTCACATTACTAAAAAGTTGAGCCTGGTGTTTCTATGTCATGATGCAGACTGCACGTTTAATATTCGATACCCATGGCAACCGCTATCCTATCAAAATGATAGAATCATAAAGATCTGTGTCCTGCTCTGGACCAACATGACATCATATTCGAAAAACAAACTGAGTGCAAGAGTAGATGAAATTAACGATAAAACATAGTTATATTTTTTGAGCAATTTAAAATACGTTATACAAATTAAACTTGTATTATACGGATAATATTGATCTTTATACAATGCTGTGTTAGCGTCTGCATCATTATCAAAAGTTTGAAGTTTTATTCAAAGCTTAGTTGAAATGTCGTAAACCATGAGGAAAATAATTCCATATATCTTTCTAGTTGACGGACTATCATTTTAAAAAGTAGTATTAGGCCACACCAAATTGATCTGTTGGTCGTCGGATTTGCCGCACCTATTTTGTTCAAAATGGAAACAAAAAAACTTGTTTTCACTGTCGCACTCAATTTTTTTGTCCTTCTGTAACCATAGCGCATGTGTTTTCTTTAATTTGTGAAAAAAGCGCAATCTCGCAGAATCAAATTTGACGCTGAATATGAATGCCAAATATAGTGATTCGTAACCTTTTCAATCAATAACTGCAGACGCTCAAAAATTCAATCGAAACGACCAGAAAAACTTGCTTCCTGTTTCGCTGCCGTGACCGTTGTAACAAATTGCGATGAAAAGTCGCTGCAGCCAACCCTTATAAATATAAACACATCTGCTACGTACGGTCACTCAACTTCAGTGACTTATTTTAATGTGTTTGTTCACGTTCGAACATGTAACTATCAGCAGATACCGTTGAAGAATATTCAATTTCAAACAACATCGGAAAACATGACGTAAGATCTGTAATGCATTTACTTCATTAAATAGGCATATGATTGGACGGTATTTCCCTATATGTAGGCAAATTTTTAATATAACACCATTTTAAGTGAACAAAAAATAAACATAAAATCATTATAGTCTGGTTTTAAAAGTGGCACAGGGACAATGTTTTATAAGTAGTACAATACATGGTTGACGGAAGATGTTAAACAGCTAGGTCCGTGTATTTCTTAAACATCAAATAAGTTCTTTGTAATGTATACATTTATTTCAGAAAAATACAATACCGTACTAGCCATTGATATGCCCCTTTTAAAATAAGGTAGAAACGATGGATTATATTATGCATGGCCTTTGTCCGACTGTCTGTCATTATTTGGAAGTATACAAAGGTGAAACTAGCTTTAGACTTGTGTTCTACATTTTTAAGTTTAAGTGCTGAAACCTAATTTTAGTGCATTTTTATTTGAAAAGTATGTATAAAACTCATAGATATATTATTGCTTGTTTGTACATAGATTCTTGTCTTTGTGTAAGAATTGATTTGAAATTTAAATATAGCTGTAAAACCTGTATCTTTTGTTAATGCAATATTTTTCTATCGAAATGGGATTTTTTTTCGCTCTTCGCTCGCTCAAGAATGTTCCTGTTTTCATTTTTTTTTTTCGCTCGCTTCTTCAACTTAAAAAATAAATAAATCCGTAGACCAACAGATTAATTTGGTGTGGCCTTTGTATTGGTATTAGTATTTTTTCGAATTCTACCCCGCTACGAAAAGATATTCTGGAATCTTTGTTGAAGTCTGCCTGTCTGTCTCGGCGTTCACAAAAAATGTTCTTCGACGTTCTTCAATGTTTTAAGAATAGCGTTCAAACTTGCATTATTTTTTCCTTCTGATGTGTTCATGTGGTTGTATCCGCATCCGTTAGAAAAGCATATGAGCCTCGCTCTGGGAAAACGGAGCTTAATGCATATGCATAAAGTGTCGTACCAGATTAGCCTGTGCACAGGGACGACACTTTCCGTTAACACTTTTCGTTGAGAAGAGACTTATTTAAATGAAAAATTCCATAAAATCGTAAAGTGTCGTCCCTGTTTAGCCTATGCTGACCTCATAGTCTTAACTTGGGTTACACTTAACGCACAACCATAAAGTCCCGTTTTCCCAGGGCGAGGCTCATATTTAAGCTTTAATATTTGGTTTGTAACACCAGATCCTCTCTGAGGTAAAATTTGAGGTTTCTATTGATTTCTATTGATTTCTATTGATTTCTATTGATTTATATTTATGATTTTTATTAAACAAACCGGTATTTTTAGTTAACACATTTTCTTAGTCATTAGTGTTATTTAACAACATTGTATTTGAATGATTTGCATACATTCTGGTTTTGATTTTTTTTTTGAAATTGGTAAAGTGTTGAAATTTTAGTTCCTTGGTGTATTATTCCGCATTCGCGGTTTTGCTCTGGGCTACATCATGCCTTCTTGGGTAATGGCGAATCCGGCGTCTCCTACCCAGCAGACTGCTGTTTAGTTTCTGTATCATGTTACCGCAGCCACTTCTCATCTGTGGTAACGATACTCGACAATAACTCGTGGACATCCCGCCTTACCAGCGGTAAGAGCTCATTAAAATGCCTGATAGACTCCATTAGCATAAATACCACTCGTGAAGGGTGTCCTATATCGATACTCGGTTTCGTTTCACGAGAAATGACAAAATAACCGTCAGTTTTAGAAAAAAATGTTGATATATTTATCCTGATTCCAAAAAAAACGCTAATATATACATAATAACACTACTTTTATATATTATATTTAATGTTAATATTTACTATGCNTCGAAATGTGATTTTTTTTATTCTTCGCTCTTCGCTCGCTCAAGAATGTTCCTGTTTTCAAATTGTTTTTTTTTTCGCTCGCTTCTTCAACTTAAAAAAAAATAAATCCGTAGACCAACAGATCAATTTGGTGTGGCCTTAGTATTGGTATTAGTATTTTTTCGAATTCTACCCCGCTACGAAAAGATATTCTGGAATCTTTGTTGACGTCTGCCTGTCTGTCTCGGCGTTCACAAAAAATGTTCTTCGACGTTCTTCAATGTTTTAAGAATAGCGTTCAAACTTGCATTATTTTTTCCTTCTGATGTGTTCATGTGGTTGTATCAGCATCCGTTAGAAAAGCATATGAGCCTCGCTCTGGGAAAACGGAGCTTAATGCATATGCATGCAAGATTAGCCTGTGTACAGGGACGACACTTTCCGTTAACACTTTTCGTTGAGAAGAGACTTATTTAAATGGAAAATTCCATAAAATCGTAAAGTGTCGTTCCTGTTTAGCCTATGCTGACCTCATAGTCTTAACTTGGGTTACACTTCACGCACAGCCATAAAGTCCCGTTTTCCCAGGGCGAGGCTCATATTTAAGCTTTAATATTTGGTATGTAACACCAGATCCTCTCTGAGGTAAAATCTGAGGTTTCTATTGATTTCTATTGATTTATATTTATGATTATTATTAAACGAACCGGTATTTTTAGTTAACACATTTTCTTAGTCATTAGTGTTATTTTAATAACATTGTGTTTGAATGATTTGCATACATTCTGGTTTTGATTTTTTTTTTGAAATTGGTAGTGTTGAAATTTTAGTTCCTTGGTGTATTATTCCGCATTCGCGGTTTTGCTCTGGGCTACATCATGGTTGAAGATCATCCATTTTCAATCCGCAAAAATGATAAACATCGCTGACACACGCGCCTTCTTGGGTAATGGCAAATCCGGCGTCTCCTACCCAGCAGACTGCTGTTTAGTTTCTGTATCATGTAACTGCAGCCACTTCTCATCTGTGGTAACGATACTCGACAATAACTCGTGGACTTCCCGCCTTACCAGCGGTAAGAGCTCATTAAAATGCCTGATAGACTCCATTAGCATAGATACCACTCTTGAAGGGTGTCCTATATCGATACTCGGTTTCGTTTCGTGTGAAATGACAACATAACCGTCAGTTATATGGAAAACGGTTGATGTATTTATCCTGATTCCAGAAAAATACTAATATATACATAATAACACTACTTTCATATATTATATTTAATGTTAATATTTACTATGCATAAAGGTCAGTGTCATGTTAGTGAATGTAAGCGAGCTATAACACCGTGCTACTACATGCGTATCAATACGCGACTTTTAATTAACCCGACACTTTCAACAAACGAGGCATTTTATTTTTAAATTGTACTATTCACACCAATTTACCTTTATTTGTGGTAGCAGTTTATTTAAACATGTTTATAATTACACTTGTTTTTATCAACTTCTCGGGTGTATGTTCTTTCAATATTGTTTATACAATGCGTGAACTATATGAAGGCAAGTATGTTTAATCGAACCAGCAGTTCAGTTACTTTACGTTTTGTGATTAGCATGAATACACAATTTGCAATGGTAGTGGTGACGAATATTAAATTATTGAAATGTCACGAAACCGAAGATTGTGTATTCCCTTTTTCCATGTAAATGTTATATAGAGCATAAATATTTTAGTGCTTTTCGTCGTTTTGAAGTACATTTTTTTTAACGTTTGACTGCCTATAAATAATGTATGACAATATGTAACCTGAAACGTTCATAGTGAGCCACAGTTATTGCAAATACACAGTTATTGCGAATACGGACGAATACGGCAAAAAAACTATTAATCACTCTTACAAAAATGAACTTAACGCACCCAAAGCACTATATATATATATTTAATACCTATTAAAGGGACGTGAAAACAGTTTGGTAAAATGATCAAGTTTCGGAAAAAATGTTTCACAGATTTAAAATTAGAATGTATGCATCATCTTCAAACAAACAAAATAACACTAACGACTAAGAATTTGTTTTAAACAATACATAATAATTTGTTTAATATTAATCATAAATAGAAATCAATCGAAATAGTGGTAGCGAATTAGATTTTGATCTAAAGGTTCCAGATTCGAATCCTGGTGTGATAAAACTTTTATTTTTCTTGCGTTAAATAAGTTTTGATGTTTTACTAATATGATAGTTAAAGTATTGACTTTTTTACGCATTTCCCACAAATACGATAATATATAAACATATTCCTTTAATATAAATTTAAAAAGTTATTTGTTATATTGTCACTTTAGAACATTTGCTGTAGTTACAGCGATACGTCCATTAGCGCATAACCATGAAAGGCGAAAACACTTGTATAAACATTTATAATATATTAATGTTCAATTAAACAAGCAATTGTCACCAAAGTGTTCAATACGAACCAACGCCGCATACCATGGTCAGTTTTGATTTTACTTCAGAGACAAGAGAATCTGGTATTACATACCAAATAATAAAGCTTAAATATCAGCCTCTACCTGGCAAAACGGGGATTAATGGTTGTGCGTTAAGTTTCGTCACAGATTATCCTATGCACTCCGCACAGGCTAAACACTTTCCGCTTTTGTGGAATTTTTCATTTAAATAAGTCTATTTTCAACGAAAATCCAGGTTAGGCAGAAAGTGTCGTCCATGTGCACAGGCTAATCTGGTACGGCAAGTTACGAACATACATTAAGCCCCGTTTCTTAAGAGCGAGGCTCGTATGTATTATTTTTTCAAACCGATGATGATACAGCCACAGACACGTTAAACAACAACACGCATACACGTAATTTCTTTAGATGAACACCCGTTCAAACCTCCACTGCGGTTTCATTATTTCAAAAATCGCTAACTTTAAATTCAAAAAGATTATTTTTTCTATATTCATTAGTTTATTTAACCTTTAAGTGTTAAGTACAGAATTAAAGTCACATGTAAGTGTTGATTTTGTTTCTAATAATCCTCGCTTTAACAGAAAGTTTAAACAGGCAGTTAAAAGCAAATCAACTACACATAATAAACTCGGTATGTACACGTGAAAATTGATATGCACTCGTTCATTTATATTCAAACTTCGTTTATATGGAGCTTTTTAAGTTCCTGTAGTTTACAAACAAGTCGTTAAATTATAAACAGCTATTTGGATGACATGAAGTAACCTGATATAACACGTTTGTAAGACGAACACAGAATAAATAATATAGAACATTCTCATTTATACTTTTAGTTAAGAAGACATTTCAAATTTCATTATCATGTTAGCAATTTTAATACAGATAATGTTGTTAACGATTAATGTATTACCAAATTGAGTATGCTTAACACTTTCACAATAGCCAGTTTCAAACACATTTTTATAGTGACTGTCATATATGGAGTGTGACTATGTTTCAAAATTTGTAAATTGTCAAAGATAACATGGCCCGCGTCATACGAAGATAGGTCTTATGACATATAAGGCCAGCGTAGCTCCATACCAGCCTGCACAGTCGCACCGTTTGGTCAGGAGCTACATAGTCCTTACATGAAACCACGGAACAATGCTTGAGTGTCTAGCGTACATGGTAGCTCCTGACTATACTGCGCGACTGCGCAGACTGTTTCTTGAGCTTCTCTAACCACATATGGCATAGGCAGAGTAATAAACTGAAATGTTTAAATGAATACTTAAGGGATGAATAGAACATAAAGTGGCACCTCCTATTTATCCTGTGAGTTGTTTGTTTTACATTTTAAACATGTTTGTGGCTGGTTTGTCGATGCTCTACCATGTAATGCAGTGTAGCAAGTGTTAACGCGTGAATGTGTTACTGAAAATTAGAATTACGTGCAATGCAAAAGTATATATTTGTATAACACCATTAATAACGTATGATATAAAAGACATGCATACATAAAGATTTTTGAAATGAGCAATACGTGTTTGACAAACAACCTACTCAGGTTACCTTTTCAATTAAACTGCTGTTTCCTATTTACATATTGCAATCTCGTTCAAGCTCTGTACAAGTAGTGTGGATACATGGTATTTTCAATTACCTGCTTATATGTTTTCAAAATTAGATATTGAGAAGCGTTTTTAAGCAATGACGGAGCTAATTTGTATTGAACATATTTAATAAACAACTTTAATAATGTTAAATTACTTAACACATTTAATGTAAAACCGTTGCACAATCGTTTTTTTATTCTTATGAAAGGGATATTTCGTTAAACTGACGACTATTGACTTTCGATTTATGAATTAGGAAACATAACAAGAAGACCTTTTCGTTACAGTGTATAATTATGTATGTGTTCGATGTCATTTGTTTTTTGTTTCAATACTTTTTACATAGGTCTTGAAATATATAGATCCTGTATTTTGTACAAGAACAAAACTAACATATTTTTTAAGCCAACTGTTAACATAGATCTTAAACAGTATATGAAAAGCAACGAACATAAAGACACGCAAATATTGACGGTTGTGACTAAGTACGTGAAGATGTTACGCGTTTTTACATGCTATCATGAGTAAGGCCTGCTTTTAAAAAGCAATCGTATTTAATGGAAGTCTTTTGTTTTCAGGAATTACCAACTTGTTCACTGATATCTAACGGATAAAGTTAGAACGTGTGCGAGCTAATTCTAAGAGTTGTTAATATAAATAATTAACTACAATAATCTCCTGCGATATGAAACCCATGTTCAGTTAAGTGAGTCAGCGATTTGCATTCCGTAACAATTAAAACATAGATGCAGCAAATTTGAATTCAACTGTCAGCCTGTGACCTCCTAACCATGTATACTTCGGAGATTACGACCAGCAACTATAGTGAAGTGAACATGGATGCAATTAACGATAAAGAGGAGGAAAAGTATCGGCCTACTTTGATTATTCTTATCGTTTTGATGATAATTGGGTTATTTGGTAACACCTGTGTAGCTGTGGTTAACACACTTATGCTCAAAAGAGCCAGCGCCCGTGTGTATATTATATCTTTAGCTATTGCGGATGTTTCAGTGTGTATTGTTGGAATGACCTACCATATTTATGACTTGACACATGTTGTTACCTATCATAGTGCGGTCACGTGTAAAACGCTCAGTTTTTTTTATCAGTGCATGCACTTTGAGTTCCGTTTTAATATTAGTTTTGGTTGGGCTCGACCGTTATTTGAAAAAAAAGTCGACCACTGAAAAGGCAGATTGTGGATTTTGGTGATAGGAAAGCTTGCATCATTGTAGTTTGCCTAGCTATCGTAATATCAGTGCCGTATACGGTTATATATGGTCCTAGCTCCGTGCCATTATACCAGTATGGAACAAACACAAGTGGAACTGAGTGCTTTATACAAGACATATACAGTGTATCTAGCAATTCGTACTTGGGAATCGGATATCTTGGATTTATCATGCTTTTATTCATATGTTTAGTGGTGTTTCTGATTATTATGTATAGTCTTATTTGTCTGAAAATTCATCGTTCTAACAGATTTCAAAGCACAATCCATAAATCGGTCGGTAAATGCTTTTGTTGCAAACTTAAATCACAACGGCATTGGAACGAAACCAACTGCGATGTAAACACTGTGCAATGCAATGGATCAACTAATGAAAATATTGACATGGAATCTCCAAATTATTCAACAGATTTATCAACTATCGAGATTACCGCTGAACGAGTTCCCGCGAACATTCAACCACAATCGGAGCAAACAACTGCTATATCAAGCGATGAATTGTGTATACACAAAGAAACAGTGTTAGATACAACTCCTNCGATATTGCACGAAGTGCATTAGAGTGCTAATACCTTAATGCAAGCGTTTTGTTTTCAGGAAACACCAACCTCTTCCCTGTTAAACGGATAAAGCGGGAAAATTAACGAGCTATTGCACAGCGTTGATAACACCAGTAATTATCTACAATAATCTCCTGCATGTTCAGTTTTGTATTCCGCTACATTTAAAAACATAGATGCTTATTTATTTTTTTCAACTGCATGCCGTTGACCTCTTAACAATGTCAAATACTTCGGAGATTACGACTAGCAACTCAAGTGAAGTGGACATTGCTGCAATTAACGATATAGAGAAGGAAAAGTATTAGCCTACATTGATTATTCTTGTCGTGTTGATGATAATTGGGTTATTTGGTAACACCTGCGTAGCTGTGGTCTATTCATGTGTGCTCAAACGATCCAGCGCTCGGGTGTATATTATATCACTAGCAATGGCGGATGTGTCAGTTTGTATTGTTGGAATGGCTTACCATATCTATGAATTGACACATGTTGTTACCTATCAGAGTGCGGTAACGTGTAAGACACTCAGTTGTTTAATCAGTTCATGTACATTGTGTTCGGTTTTAATATTAATTTTGGTTGGACTCGATCGTTATTTAAAAATATGTCGACCACTGAAAAGACAGATTGTGGATTTTGGGGATAGGAAAGCTTGCATAATTGTATTTTGCCTAGCTATTGTAATATCAGTGCCGTTTACGGTTATATATGGTCCTAGCTCCGTGCCATTATATCAGTATGGAACAAACACAAGAGGAACTGAGTGCTTTATACAAGACATATACAGTGTATCTAGCAATTCGTACTTGGGAATCGGATATCTTGGATTTGTCATGCTTTTGTTCATCTGTTTAGTGATGTTTCTGATAATTATTTATAGTCTTATTTGCCTGAAAATACATAGGTCTAATCGATTTCAAATCACAATCCATAAATCGGTCGGTAGATGCTTTTGTTGCAAACTTAAATCACAACGGCATAGGGACGAAAACAACTGCGATGTAAACACTGTGCAATGCAATAGTTCAACTAATGAAGATGTTGGCATGGAATCTCCAAATACTTCAACAGATTTATCAATTATCGAGATTACCGCTGAACGAGTTCTCGCGAACATTCAACCACAATTGGAGCGAACAACTGCTATAGCAAACGATGAATTGGGTGTACACAAAGAAAAAAGTGTTAGATACAACTCCGAAAACAAAAAAGGAATTAGAGTTGTACAAAATAAAAAAGTAACAGCCAATTGCAAGCAGTCTTACTCGTCATACAGCGAAAGGGTCAGTTGTCAGAGAGCGCAATTCGCGAAAGATAACGATGAGGATGCTGACTATCACCGTGTTTTTCATCGTGACGTATCTACCATTCATAGCAGTCTCTGTTTTGGATGCAGTGGATTCGGACTTCTGGTCGGGTTTGTCTGTTTCACACATTTGTTTCTATGACTTCTTGTTAAGGATGTACGTTCTTAATAATGTTGCTAATCCATTTATCTACAGCTTTTGGGATGTACATTTTCGGCTTGAACTTGAGAATTTGATTCGGAAGCTTTTCAGGTGTACTCCTAAAAGTACGATTACTCTTAATCGATCATCTACAAAATATTCAACAAATTGAGAAATATTAAACAAACGCGATTGCTTTTGAATGGTCTAATATAATAGCTGGTTGAATTGTATATAATAAAACAGTTGGTGCGTATGAAACTTTTGTTTCGCAGTTTATGTTGTGTGAATGTGTTATATTTGTTGCAGTTTTTCATTGTTGTGATATGCCTATAAAAGCACTGTTAATATTTTGAACTGTACAACTATGTTTATTATTTGCAGTGATCTGACTGTAACGTAGCATATGCATATTGTTTATTCTTATAACATAAATATTATGTTATACAATGGTAATTAATGATAAATCTTATATTATAATAATAAGGGTTCTATAAAGAAAATATTTGAATGTTAGGAACAATAATAACATAAATGAAGTTTAAGTTTGGAAATTAATAGCAAATCTTTATAATATATTTGCCATGATTATAGGATTTTCTTGCATGTAGAAGCATGACATACTTTACATTCATTGTAAAATAGCCTTAATCAACGATTCGAAAGGTCAAAGATAGTATATTTAGATATGTGCATCTGTTACTTAGAGAAGTTTATTCAACGAGGTATTCAGTTGATAAAATGGTCAGAAATGTTGACACAAAAATTATAATCATAATAAGTTATTTCATATCTCCATTGATCTATACCGGTCAAGGGAGTACTACTATAGCCTGTTGTCGATAGACTCTATTAGGTGATGCAACGAGAATCTTAATCCTTGTAAATTATCTCTCAGTACAGTATATTAAATAGTCGAATCAGATGTTTAAGAGGATTAGTTAATAAATGGGTTTATACATGAAAATTAATTCGTTCCCGGGGAACGTCTTGTTGGAACAACACCCAACCAATCAACAAATTACACGGGTGTTCTGTGAAGCACTTTGACCAATCAAATATGTTATAGGAATATCATTTATTTTATGTTTATGTATATTTGGGATAGAAAGAGGAGTCCACCTTTAGCCAGAAAAAGAGAACGGTCACGCTTTCGTGTCGCGGCGGCCATATTGGCCCGCCACGCTGTTAGATTGTATTTCACGAACATTAACAAGCGTTGTGTTAGAAAATATTAAACGGAAATAAATCGAGATGAAAACTCTTATGAACTGGTGTTTGTTCCTGTGGTTCCCAACGAACAATATTATTAATTACGTCACATGACTGGCATAAAGCAGTGATAATATACGTCTGCAAAGTACGAACACGATACGGTGAAATAATAATACATTAATAGCAATGTATAACATGTTGAAATCGTATGTGTTATGATGATCATCTGTTTTGTATGCATAATATTATGATTGTTATGAGTACCTGCATATTTTCGTTTTGCAGCATGGTCAAGCTATAACTCTTTGTTAGATTTGTAAATGAACTGTTGATGAGTGTCACATTATTATTTTACAAACATATAATTCTCACAACATGATGTACATTAGTATTTATATAACATGTGTTTATTTTTATTTGATATCAAACTCTGATAATTGTTTTGTCTATTATTTTATTTATCTTCTACATTTTGCGAATGCCTTAAGATTTAAATTAGTCGTATTACCCATATGAACAATTTGATGTTAGAGAATCACAATATAAGTAATATGCCTTGAAAGTAGTTTGTCGATTAGTGTAATTGTCAGTTTGCTTATCTTAATTTCATTGACAACCTGAAAAGAACCGTTCAATTCTGCCTCGACTATATTGAATCATATTACTATGATACCTTAATTGGCTTCGTATATTATATACATGGTATAAGTTGTAAATTTTAATGTAACGTAGCATATGCATCTTGTTTATCCTTATAACATAAATATTATGTTATACAATGGTAATTAATGATAAATCTTATATTATAATAATAAGGCTTCTATAAAGAAAATATTTGAATGTTAGGAACAATAATAACATAAATGAAGTTTAAGTTTGGAAATTAATAGCAAATCTTTATAATATATTTGCTATTAATTTCCAAACTTAAACTTCATTTATGTTATTATTGTTCCTAACATTCAAATATTTTATTTATAGAACCCTTATTATTATAATATAAGATTTATCATTAATTACCATTGTATAACATAATATTTATGTTATAAGAATAAACAATATGCATATGCTACGTTACACAAATATCTTACCTTAGTTTGTTTACAACTTGCTTTTATATCCTTAATGTAATACGTGTGTTTGTCCATTTCTTTGAATTTAGACATATAATGTTTTCTGAGGTTTTGTTCAGATTATATATTTTAATAATTGTGTCGGGAGCACTATTTGTTTGTAAGACGTTTTGTTCAGGGGACACATTATACTATTTTGTTAATTGATTTATCTTTTGGGATGCAACGTCAGAATAATAATCCTTAACGAATAATTGATCTTAATCGTACTCCTACAACATATTCACGTAATAAGAAATATTAAAAATAGCATGTTATATGACACGAAGGCAATTTATTGTTTAAGAGATTACTTTATGTTTTGTGTAGTCATCACATGAATTATATAATGGTTTAGATAGTACATTGTTGTTTATGATTGTGTTGTGAACGATTGTATATATAACACTATTGTATACGACTGTTTTAATTTATGTTATATGCCATCGATCCAACGTCTGTTATCCCAGTACGACCTTTTAATTAACCTAACATACCGTGGTATAAACTAAGCTGTTTTTTTTTCTCGTTAAAGGAAACAAACTCTTGCTGTATATTTACGTCATTATGTTTCTGCTATTGAATTCATTTGGTATGTTTCGTTGTAGTTGTTGTCCCAAGTCAGTTTTTCGTCGAAATAAAGATATTGCAACTACGAAAATGAGATTATACAAAGAGTACCAGGTGAGTGTGGACTACTTATACTAGTGATGGGCCGATAATCGACTGGAGTCGATTAATCGTCGCGCAAATTTTCGCGATTGCGATCGCCGAAATTGAGTTCCGCCACTCGATTAATCGAAAAAAATATATTCGTGTTTTGTAACCTTTTCTTGCGAATCTTTCGGTCAATTTAACTTTGGTACAATATTCTAAAATGAAAATGGCGTCCCCATTGTGCATCGAAAAGCTCCAAAACATGAAAAAAAACAGGCGCAGCGTGAAATATTCGACCATCCGGGTGGAAACAGTCTTCCAGATGACTAAACCAGGGAAACCATAATCGAATACATAATCTTGACTGTTGCAGTGTGCTGGCTTTGTCGAAAAGAATATACTAATAGCCGTAAGTGTTGGTGGCAATAAAATGAAACCGAACCATACTAACTGTATTAACATTCTGTTCTGTATTCACCTGAATTTATTTCTAATCGAGAATGTGCTTACTTGTTAACCAGTATAATCTTAGCTTTCTCTCCCCCCACCCAATTACCAGAAAATGATTTTTTGTACAAAACAAAAAAAAATAATAAATATGCAAACAATGTTTGAAACATACTAGCCATGGCAGGAATAAAAAGCAAGTGGCAGTCGACTTTTATTTTTAGTGATATTAGATTGGTAGTGCCTGCTTGTTAACAGCTTTAGACAAATAAGTGCCAGAAAAAAATAAGTGGGAGTTCCTGATAGTGAAAATTTGAAAATCCCCATCTCAGATTTAATAATAATACAACACAACCTTTATGATTATTATTAGATTATTAACCTATACCAAAAAATCCTATTGTTTTAATTCCGAGTCATTCATTTTTTTTAAGCAAACACAAGCAGTTTCCTGACACACATAGATGTTATGCACCCTAACGACCCAGCTGCAAGTACTCCGAATACACTCAGCCAGAAGCCAGTCCAGCCCAAACTTTTATTCGAGAAACAACACAACATGAATGACAGAAAGGTTGCAGTAGATGATCAGCTTATGAAACTTATCGTCGGAAAGGTTCTACCAACCAGTTTGGTAGAAAACGAACATTTGCATTAGGATGTCGAGACTTGTAAATGGAATTGTGTATTTACCAGCTGCAGCATCCTGCTTATTCTAGTCATATTGTTTATTGATTGTGATACTTTGTTGATTAAAGGATTTATCTATCTGCTATCTTTTTTCAGTGTATATAATTTAACTATTGCAAAAATTATTACTTTCCATTGTTGTTATGAAACATTACGTCTCCATACCAGGCATAAGTAAACATTTATAGTAGACAAAATATCACCATTTCTTATGCATATATTCAGACTGTATTACATAATAACTAAGTGTGACGTAAAAACTATGAATATGCAATTAATTGAGGCATTCACCAACACTTAATACGAAAGTGAAGACTGTAAAATAAACAGCATAACAGAATAAGCCGATTATCCGATTATAACCGATAATCGTATCGGTTCGTCTGTCCGATTATGTCGATTAATCGACTAGCAAATTTCAACCGATATGCCCATCACTAACTTATACATTACTTTGTTTGGCACGAACACATAAACCACTCCTAAGGGTATATGTCCACGTGTTTTTAAGCCTCGCTGAACAAACGTATCCGTGTTCAAAATAAGGTTAGTTATCTCTATATGATTAATGACTTTCGTATTTATATTCCAACTTAAATGCTGATTTTATTGTTTTTAACTTTGATACAATATAAACATACAACGAAAGACAGAACCATGTGTTCTATTTAATTAAATGTCCACTACATATTTCAATGTGGTTTTTAACATGTTAAACGAAGATAGAGCTCTTGTTGCCGCCGTTGTTCTATTATATGAAGGGAATGATTTGCATTTATACCGAATAATATATTTATATGTTAAGACTTCGATGTATGAAGCACTATGTTATAAAGTACGTATACGCTTATGAATAAGTTAAATTACGGAGTTGTACATAGTTTTGTTATGTAAGACTATTGTTTTCCATTTACATTCTGGAATAAGCGATATTATATTTAATAAATTAGGCGAGGCACAAGTCGTTGAACGTTTATTTGCCAGATGAGCTCGTTTCTGTCAGTTTTTACAAGCACAATTACAAATAAGTAACTTTATATTACGTTTTAATAAAAAAAACACAGTAATAGCACATCTGATGGATCTTGAATTTCTGATTTGCTATCTGATGTTTAAACTAATAATTTTCACTATAGGCATCATTTATTCCCGTGCATTAATAAAATATTCTAGTTCTGAATAGTTCACGGGAGCAATGTTCTTCGAAATATGAATAAGCGACTTTAAATTAAATCAATCATTTCTTTGAATAAGGCATTATATTGTTATACACTTACTGATCATATTAATTTATATTACACTATTAATAAGTGCACAGTTCGTTCAATGGTTCCAGTATAATCATGACATTTCAAAGTTGGTTAACATCTTTATGCAATTTATTTATGGATTATTAAAAAAATATAACCGAAATGGTGCTCATGTTACTTTATGGGCTTAGCCGGCATACACTATTTGCAATACCTTGACAAGTATAGATTATTATTAGGTCACGCAACCGATGATCGTTGCATTTTTTTTATTAAGAGCATGAACGCCAAAAAGTAATTTTAAAGCCGTTTATGTTTGATAATAATTTGATACTAACAATAATAATTTCATTATAATTCCACAATAATAATTTCAAAGCTACTTATGTCTGACAACATGTTTATAATTCATGTGACACTTCAATATGGCGCATGTAACTTGCAACGCTAATTGTAAGCAAATTTACCCAACGTGATTTCGGACACGACACAACTATTGATCAGGGAGAAAAGCTTTAACAGACCAGACATTAATGTTAATGAAAATAGAAGTTAATGAAAGTATTGAATTGAGGTGTTATATTGCCAGTTTACAACACTTTTGGAAGTTTCAGCGAGCTTTCAATTACAATTGTAATAACTTTCGTGTACAACAGTATTTCCGTCATATCGCTTCAGTCAGTTTTCCAACTAACACTTTAACTGGGAAAGCTGGTGTATTAGTACTACGTGCATATACTAATGCAGGTAACTCACCACTGGCTTTCCTGAAGTGGTAGGGGGGAATGTCATCAATCAAATGGCAACACCCCACACAAGTGATGTTGTCGGACCGGGGATCGAATTCGCAATTCTTGTATTTGAAGTCGAGCACTCTACCAACTGAGCTTGCCGGGTCGAATTCGTTCACTTATTTTTTTTTTTGCATTATGAAGTTTAAAGTTCGTGGAAATATATCGTATATAATTTCGCTGAGATGACTTAACTCTTTATTTATCCTTTAACATGTATAATGTATCGGCTTTAATGTTTAAGAGAAGATTTTAAAACTTATTTCGGACCTCAAGAACATAATTAGAATAAGGGCAATTCAAATT
Organism: Dreissena rostriformis; assembly: GCA_007657795.1. Classification (NCBI taxonomy): domain Eukaryota; kingdom Metazoa; phylum Mollusca; class Bivalvia; order Myida; family Dreissenidae; genus Dreissena; species Dreissena rostriformis. The sequence continues at coordinate 59,348 of VMBQ01001765.1, forward strand.
TTAATCGGGGAAAAATCACTTACTCTTGCCACTTAGTTTTCTTTAATCTAAAATCATGTCATGTTAGAAAGGCACAATACATCTATCTTGACAATTTCATCCAGAAACTGTGCATAACTTTGATACGATGTACACGATGATGATATCCGATATTTAAATGACAAATATTTCAGTTGAGCATATTTGACCATTTTAATTTTTGACATTTAAAAAACAACAACATGCTTTTCTTCAACAGCTTTTCTAAATAGAAGGACGAATGTACTCATGTCGAGGAAAAGCCTCATTTCTCTGAAGTCGATATTATATACACACAAACTTGATTTCGTTCCCTAGATTGCAGCTCCATTTGAAATAAAAGGTATAATACACGAGTTAATATATTTATGGGTTAAATGGACAACCCAAATTGTTTGGTGTGGACAATCACGCATTCCGATACACGGCTAGAACTTTGTTCAAAAAGCTGTCACATTGTTTTCTACATGGTACTTATCGAATATTGTAAAACTGATGTGCCAAATATAAAAGGAATATGGAACTGGTTTCGTTTTACAAATATACCAAGCTACAAATAAACTATCAAACATGTACACTATAACGTCAGTAAAATATTCAAAACATATTTACATGATTTACACATGCTACAGAGATCATCATTTTTTAACATAATAAGATATATATTGATATACTAACTAGTATTTGTTATTTATACAAACGCTTTGCCATACATTAAGACACAATACAAAAAAAACATGACGAAAACAAAACCAAATAATGCAAACTGGTCTCCGCTTTCGAACGTTGATGCAAAGTACATTTGTGTATAGTATTCGGGTTAAAAACCCGGTTTAAGGGTGCCAAAACCTCATACTTGGCGCATAATCAGGTGAGTGTGAATAGCATGTTTAACATTGTTTATGATATATCAATATGATTTATTATGTTTCAAAACATAAAAGCTGTACTTTTCAGCAGCAATAGATTGTTTCACATTCAAATTTCGTTCACAATACCAGCAAACATCCTTATTAAAGTAAACATGATTAGCCGATGTGGAGCATACTATTTTGGAATTTTTAAAAAGTTACACTACACAATTAGTTCCAACTAAATTTTTAAACCTTATAGCACATCTCTTTAAACTTCGGTCTTTATCGACACAGAAAACAAACAATGCGTTTTACATGAATGCGCCGCTTACGACAAATGCGCTTAACGTTTTGAATATTTGCGCTCACGACAAGACGCCGACTCCATTGGCAACGGTAATGAGTGATGGTACTTATGGCGTCATTTAAATATTCTCCGTCTCCCGTGACAAGAACGGCCCGCATAGATAAGTGCTGGAATGAAAGAGCAGGAAATTGATTTTTTTGACAATTATTCAGAATTTCAATGAACCTATATCCTGTATCTAACACTAGTATTTAGAGTATAATTATCGAGGTGTTTGTATGACGTGCATTCCTCTGACTTTCAGGCACAACGTTTTTTTAATATAAAATATTGTATGCCCATCTACGTAGTAATTAATGATCGTAAATTGACGCGTTCTCGAAATATTGTGTGGACACAGTTTTAATGTTACATACAATAATTTTTTTCTTTGACCTCTTACTTGAAGTTCTCTAAAGTGATACACTTGTTCACTTCTTCGAGAATAACAAGTTAACTAATTTGGATGCGTTCTCAAAATATTGTTTGGAAACTGTTTTTATGTTACATACATTTTTTTCTTTGACCTCTTACTTGATGTCCTCTAAAATGATAAACTTTATTCCTTCTTCAAGAATAACAAGTTATACTAACTAATTAGGAATGTAGTTTAAGCGGTTTAAGCGGATCAAATCTGGTCTGAGGAGAAAATGGTTGTCATGTAACACGCAACTAAGCCATTTGACCTTCTGAAATCTGAAACCTTCTGCAAAAAGTAATAGCACATCTGATGGATCAGGTATTTCTGATTTGCTATCTGATGTTTAAAACTAATAATGTACACTATAGGCATCATTTATTCCCGTGCATTAATAAAATATTCTAGTTCTGAATAGTTCACGGGAACAATGTTCTTCTAAATACGAATAAGCGACTTTAAATTGAATCAATCATTTCTTTGAATAAGGCATTATATTGTTATACACTTTCTGATCATATTAATTTATATTTCATGTTTGGTAACATTTTATTTAACACTATTAATAAGTGCACAGTTCGTTAAATGTTTCCAGTATAATCATGACATTTCAAAGTCGGTTAACATCTTTATGCAATTTATGTTTGGATTATTAAAAAAATATAACCGAAATGGTGCATCTTTATGGGCTTATCCGGCATACACTATATGCAATACATTGACACGTAAAGATTATTATTAGGTCACGCAACCGATGATCGTTGCAATTTTGTTGTTTATTAAGAGCATGAAATCCCAATAGTAATCTCATGGCCGTTTATGTTTGATAATAATTTGATACTAACAATACTAATTTCATAATAATTTCACAATAATAATTTCAAAGCTACTTATGTCTGACAACATGTTTATAATTCATGTGACACTTCAATATGCCGCATGTAACTTGAAACGCTAATTGTGAGCACATTTACGCAGCGTGATTACGGACTCGAAACAACAACTATTGATCAGGGAGAAAAGCTAAACCGACCATAGTACTGTTAATGCAAATAACAGTTAATAAAATAATCAAATTTATGTGTCATTTTTCCAGTTTACAACACTTTTTGAAGTTTCATCGTGATTGCAATTACAATTGAAATAACTTTCACTTTTTGTTTGTTGCGTTTGAGTTCACGCCGTTTTCATCAGTATTTAAGTTATGTAACGGAAGTCAGTTATCCAACTCACACTTTATCTGGGACAGCTGGTGTATCAGTTCAACGTGCATATACTAATGCCAGTAACTTACAACTGCCTCACCTGAATCATATGTAGGAGGGGGGGGGGGGGGGNGGTGGCCATAAATCGAATTTCAAGATCCCACACAAGTTATGTTGCCGGACCGGGGATCGAATCCGCGATCCTTGGATTTGTAGTCCAGCGCTCTACCAACTGAGCTAACCGGCCCGGATTCGTTCAACTGAATTTGTTTTAATTTCTATTTTTTAATTTCGTGGAACAAAATAACCGGTGTTTAAATACCCATAGAATAGCAAAAAAGTTGTATATGGTAAGATAAGTGTGGCATTTTAACATCAGACATGTTTCATATTATCGCATTAAACTACACATACACTAACATAAAATGAAAGATACGCCAAGTTTGACAATATGTATACAGATTAAAACATATAAAGTGTTATTAAAACAAATTTGAAATCAGACGTTCTTTTTATAAGAAACATAATTCCTTGAAAATATCACATCATGTTTTGGCTAGAGTTCTTGTCCGTCAGTTCTGAATAAAAAAATAACACACATTTTTTATCATCGTTTAAATAATTATTCTCTATGGCTTAAACATTAGATTTTTCAATAAGATTAGATATATGACTCATTTAAATTTGTCATTTTAAAAGAAAATTCTTTTTTGATGCAACAGCGCTTGTAAATAAAAAGACGAATTCTTTCTAATTCTGGGATAACTATTCGTAAAGTACCTTTTAGATGTATATAATTTGTCCAAAGATATACATGATGCGCTTGTAAATGAAAAGACAAATTCTTTCTAATTCTGTGATAACTATTTGGAAAGTACCATTTAGATGTATATTATTTGTCTTATGATCTACATGATTACTAAATAATATGTCTGATGAACCTTAAATAAATATGTCATGCGAAAACGAGATAACCCTATACGTTTCTTCGTTACAGTTAATGCCCAGTTTTTGAAGCGTCGATTATATTTGTATAGTGAAAACTATCTTATTAATTTCCAAATTATTATATCGACGACATCTTCTCCAAGGATAACAAACAGCGTTTCATTTATTAATATTAATTTGTTTCCAACACATGTCAACATATGCAGCTGCATTTGGTGAGTATTTTCCGAGGATTATTAAGCAATTCCTCATCCTACATGTAATGCAAGGCTAGCACTTTGAGCAACAGTCTTAGCTATTATTTTATAACCTTAATTAATACTCTGTCAGTGCAAAAGAAATGTACGCATGCTTATCTCATAGTGTACAACTGATGTACCACATATAAAATGATTATTGAAATGGTTTTATTTTAAAAATAGACCACATATACCAACCAACAAATAAACATATATCATTCAAATCCACTATCATACATGCACATTACTCATTACATCTATAAATGATTTACAAATGTTACCGAAGGATCGTCGTCATTTGTAAACATAAATTAGAGATATCGTGTGTTACTAGCATGTGTTGTTGTTACCATACATTTAGACACAAAACAAAACACATGACAAAAACAAATACGGTGATGCGAAGTACATTTGTGTATAGTATCCGGGTTAAAAAAGGATTGAGGGCACCAAAACCTTATACTTGGCGCATAATCAGGTAAGTGTAAATAAAATGTTAAACATTGATAACGATAGATCAATATGATTTATTATGTTTCGAAAACTAAATGATGTACTTAAGCATCAATTGATTGTTTCACATTTAAATTTCGTTCGCAATACCGTAAAACATCCTTATTAAAGTAAACATGATTAGTCGATGTGGAACGTAATATTTTTGATTTTGTAAAACGTTACACTACCCAATTAGTTCCAACTTAATTTATAAACCTTAGAGCACATCCCTTCAAACTTCGGATTTATCCACACAGAAAACAAACAATGCGTTTTACATGAATGTTCCGCTTACGACAAATGCGCTTAACGTTTTGAATATTTGCGCTCACGACAAGACGCCGACTCCATTGGCAACGGTAATGAGTGATGGTACTTATGGCGTCATTTACATATTCTCCGTCTTCCGTGACAAGAACGGCCCGCATAGATAAGTGCTGGAATGAAAGAGCAGGAAATTGATTTTTTTGACAATTATTCAGAATTTCAATGAACCTATATCCTGTATCTAACACTAGTATTAAGGGTATAATAATCGAGGTGTTTGTTAAGGGTGTATTCCTCCGACTTTCAGACACAACGTTTTTTTTTTATATTAAATATTGTATGCCCATCACCCTGACGTCTTCTTAAGCATACCTGCATAGTAATTTATGATCCTAAATTGACGCGTTCTCGAAATATTGTGTTGACACAGTTTTTATGTTACATGCAAATATTTTTTTCTTTGACCTCTTACTTGATGTCCTCTAAAGTGATAAACTTTATTCCTTCTTCAAGAATAACAAGTTATAAGAACTAATTCGGACTTATTGTAGTTTAAGCGGTTTAAGCGGAAACCATCCGGTCTGAGGAGAAAACTGTTGTCAGGAAACAAGCAACTAAGCCATTTGACCTTCTGAACTCTCATGTAATATCTGTTTTGACGACTTCCGATTAACCAGCATACTAACTTGGATAACCGTGGGTAAAAATCTTCTCTATAGATATCGTGAGATGCCATTGTTAAGTTGACTTTTAACCTGTTCATCTCAAAACTGATAGGTTTCATCTTTTGCTCCCAAGAAACCAACAGTGTCATGATAGTAGGTCAAATCCTTCTATACATATCGTAAGAAAACGATTTGCATGTTACGAGACAATGTTACCTTTTCGTTTGACCAGTCGACTTCAAAATCTATCGCCGTCTTCCTTTCCTCCCAATGTAGCCAACATATCAATTTAAATAATCCTAGGCTAAAGATATTGTATAGAAATAATTTCACGTTACTTGCCCCAGTTACATATTCCTATGGCATGTTGACCTAAACATCTCCCTTTCCACCGAAGTAACCAGAATACCAATTACGGTTATGTTCGATCAAAGCGTTATCAAGATAGTGTTCGGAAATTAATTTCTTGTAAAACTCCCACGACCACGTGACACTGACTTTTGACCTGTTAACCTGTACAATCGATAGTCGTCTTTCTTTCCTCCTGTGTAGCCCGTCTTCCAAATTCCATGATCGTAGATCAAATCGTCTTCCGGATACCGTGGGGAAACGAACTGTTCTTTGAACCGACAATCCGGTCCTTTTGACATACCGACAAACGGAGAGATGAAAAACAAAACATCCCGACGTCTCCATTATTACCCTATGTCACATTTATTTAACGACAAAAACACACGCAAATAATCGGCTGTTATAAGGTAACGCAAGCGCATACATATTTACAAAAATGCTCTACTCATATTTCTCAGACTCGGAAACAGTAACATGTAGTGTAGTATTTTGGGATCTCTTATTTTTTTATGCTATATCAATGATATGGAAATAAGTATAAGCAAAGATTGCAAACTAATGTAATAAGCTGATGACAGCGCCATAATTTGCTCACATAAAGATCCAAATGTCTCTTCATATGGGTAAAACAGAATGTATACTTTTTGGAAGTAAACGGAAAACTAAAAAGGTTGAAAACTTCTCAGTAACATGTAATAATCAAACTATAAAGTCTCAACAATCGGTGAAATATTTAGGTCATGTTCTAGATAACTCCCTGTCAGGTAAAACAATGTGCAAACGACATCATCAGTAAGGTCAATTCGAGACTTAAGTTCATGTATAGACACAACAGTGTACTCGATTTTACCACCAGGAAACCCCTATGTAATTCATTAATTCAGTGCTTATTTGACTATGCATGTTCGGCCTGATATAATAACTTAGGGAAAACCCTTAAGTCTAAATTACAAATTACTCAAAACAAGGTTGTGCGATTCATTTTAAATGTTCCACCAAGAACCACACTGACCTGCTCAGATTTTCACAAACAAGGAATGTTAAAACTTAATGATAGAGTCTAACAACTGAGTCTAAATCATGTACATAAAATTGTTTATGACAAATGTCCTGTGTACATGAAAGAAAACTCTATTAAAAAATCCGTTGTTCATAGCTACTGCACAAGAAAGAGCATGTGTAATTTCTATGTTCCTGACATAAAGTCAGCAACAGCTTCAACTTTTTATTATAATGGTGTTTAAACTTGGAATGCCCTTCCATACTCTATTCAAGGTATAAATAATCAATGCAAATTAAACAAGAAATATCTTTAAAAAAGATATACGGCGTTTATCCTGACTTGGAAAAAAAGTTAGAAAATGTATGTGCTATTTGATTCTGTAGTAGAAACAATGATGTACACTAGTTGAAAACAAACAATTTTCTTTTTAAATTAAAAAATGGGTTATAATTATGATAAATTGCCAGGACAGAGTTCTGGGACTTTGTTTTTGACATCTGAGTGTGAAGCTAATGATGGTGACCTATTAATAATGATACATGATATAAAGAAAATCAACATGCAATTACTGTGTTTGTGTGTGTGTGATTGTGTGTGATAAAAAAATTATCAAAAAAGTAATATAAATATTAAGTACCATATACTATCACAACAAATAATAGTGTTTGTATAATTTAAATGTACATTATGTGAGTTGCTGCTTATATGGGATCCCTACCAGGATTTGAACCTGGATTTCCTCTCCATATGGAAAGGTGTGTTTGCTTACACTATAAGGATGTTCCAATAAACAGCAGTATTGGTTACAATTATTTCTGACAACTATATTAACTATTTCAATAACTATTTTTTCCGAGACACAAACATGTGTAAATTCATGTTTTGAAGTTTTTCTTAAGGCAGATGTCTCTTCAGTTATGACATGTACCATAAGGGATCGCCTTAATAGCTGGTCCGGATCAGGAACTCATGTGCGTCAGAGGTTTAAGACTCCAGGGCAACTGGCCTTTTCATGGGCAATGGCAGTGACTCTGGCACTACCTATCGAGTCAACTGAAGGGCTAGTCCCTGCTCAAGCGAGATCCTCTCCCTGTGCTTTGCACCAGCACTGAACCTGAAATCTGACACAGATACTTTAAAATCACAATATTGTTATAAAAACAATAAAATGCCTTTTTTTATTGGAATTGATTATTGTTGCGGATCGAAAATCTGAACAGATAACCCAACGACTTGTTGAAAATATGTCTGTTCATTTACATGTGTTGGTACATGTGAGTCTGTAAGAAACTGCAAACAAATAAACGAAACAAATATTAAAAAAAAAATGCCAATACACGATATGTACAAATGTATGTTTCTTATAATAGCAAAGTTATGAGAATAACAAAACATGACAATAAGTTTGAGCAGCACAAAATATTAAGATCTACATGCCTTTTCAATGTTCAATATTTTTCGATATATAATTTTCGATAACTTGTACCGTAAGAAATAACTTCTTAATTGATGCAACATGCATCCAAATAATCCCCAATAGTTGAACCAAAACACACAGAAATATAATTTACTAGATTGACATGAACAGATCGTAAAAAGTGTTGTTGAATAGTCATTTTTCATCAGATCATTTATAAAATTGTGACAATCATAGCTGTATGCAGTTTCATACTAGTATTACAATGTGAAACAAACAAATAAAGTCAAAAAGATGTACATAGAACTCGTGCTTGAAAAGTTCTTGAATTATTTTAACCCAAATTTCTTCAAGAAAGTATAATGTACAGAAAAATTTAGCTTCATAAAAAGCTTAACAATAATGTTACAGATATTCACACGTACAAAGTTGTTCTTTTCCAAGGTCGCATGATAACTTAATTAAGAATACAACAAAATTGTTGATGGATAAACATTGTTACTGATGACTCAACAAAAAAACACTTTAAAGTTTCAACGACTTAACTTATCGCTGATAATATTTACGTATGCATGTACTCGTCAATAAATACCTACCAAGCAGGAAAGGTGCCCTGGTTTATATCCGCCATGTATATATAGCAATTATTTACTCATTTCCTTATGAAATGTACCTTGTGGGAATAATATGATGTACTCCTTAAAGGCAAGCTTGTTGGTGGCTTGTCACATCTCCACCCAAACTTTGAACAGCAGCTAATGCCCAATTCTCAACAATATCTGGCATGTAACACAGTGCTGGAAGGCTACCTAGTCCATATAAACGGACTCCCTGAGAGCCTATGATAATTTTTGCTTTGACGGCTCTGGGAGTCCATATGCACCCCTTCATAAACATGGGTGCAAAATTTAATCAACAATGCAAGGGGTTAAGGAACACTGAAACTGCAAGAACTTATCAACGTTTACCTGTCTTAACCACAAACTCATGCAAAAAATGGTACCATTAAAGCAAGAAATAATTGCTTTTTATTGACTTTGTTTATCTTTCGCACGATGTATCCACCATCTTGGAAAAGGGAGATAACTGAGGTAAGGTCGCACTACACCAATATTTTGCGCTTCGGGTTATGTGATGGAGCCTATTACAGTTGACAACGATGTCGTATTCGGTACAGAATACACTGTTTCAAATTTAAACATACATTGTAAAAATGTCAGCGAGAGAAGTGTGTTGAAACATCGTCGTGTTTTTATAGGGTGCATACAAAGGATAACATCTGTAGGTTGCCATTCAGGTAAATTTAACATGTTTATGAAGTTTATTCATTATTTTCCTCAATTTGTCTCGAACGACGTCTGTTTAGTGAAGCGCACGGATTCCGTGCGCTGAACTGCACCCATGTTTATGAAGGGGTGCATATGGACTCCCAGAGCCGTCATAGCAAAAATTATCATAGGCTCTCAGGGAGTCCGTTTATATGGACTAGAAGGCTACCTGGGCTAACCAAAGCGACCTCACACCAAATCATGTGTAGCTCCTCAGTGGGTTACCCATCAAACTTTGGATGCAGACTCCTGACTTTTCATGTAACAATATTACATGATAAGAAGAGAGATTGAGACACACACATTAATTTTAAAATGTAAACATTGTGACCGTCACTTGTGCACTTTAACTTAAAAACGAAAGGGGGCTAATGATTAAAACAAAAAACGTTTAAATTCTGTAAATGGACACTTAACCAGCAGTATTTTTTACTGGAATATTGGTTATATGATGAATTCTCACGAAACCACAACAGCAACACTAAATGACTGAGTTGTCCGAAATCCGAAAAACACGTACACCACAAAAACAAGACGACTCTACAAAATATACACGTTCACATAAAAAACGATCACCCACATTAATACCTTTGCTATAATTCCCTCTTCTTTAAATCAACAATCGTTTCGATAACAGTAAAATAAGTAATAATCAAGGTCAACATCGACATCGTGGGCGGTCAATCGTTCGGGTGTTTAAACTAAATTGCAACCGATAAACAAAATGGCAGCAATAGCTATTACTGTAAATTAACCCCCGCAGAGCTAGATATAATATGCCCTCGGTGAAATCTACCATTAATTATTCTTACTATACCATATTGAAATGAAAAAAATCTTCAACAATTGTCGATTCTTTCCTCCTTGGGTCTGATACGCAATACACAACCGCAGTACACCCGCATAAATTTATGTGAGGAAATATAGTTCCATAACAATTATGATAATGATGCCACTTGAAGCGATAAACAGTAATTGCACATTTAATTAATATATCAGTGAACTAAATCTTGCAATAGACAAACACTAGTATAAATTATTACATTCTTTGACTTAAGACGTTTACAAATTTATATAAGAATGCAATATTAAAAGCCGACCTACATATGTCAATCTTCACCCTTAGATATTTTCGACATTATTGCATTTGAAAACCTGCGAATTAACAGTTCTCAAACGAAACAAATATTTCTGCAAATTGCTCCTCATATATGTTGCTTATAATATTGCTTTGGCAGTAATTATTAACAAGGAGCTTGTTTACATCAAATAACACTTGTACTAAATGTTCACAGTTTCACCAAGCGATAGCGATATATGAAACTCGGGGTACATCGAATAGGCTACATGTGTATGTGATAAACGGTACTTATTGGTCTTTGTTTTAGTGCGCAAATTTTATTTTAAAAATAATTACGGTCTATTCTTTTTCACGTCCTATTCGAATAAAAATCTCTAATTTTAATACTTAACGTATATAATTTAAATACACTGTTTTACGCGAGCTGTACACGCACAAGGAAACAGCTGTGCCTTAAATATTGATATATCGACAAAGCGACCAAAGGAACTATTTTTTACTTATTAATCCATCAGACAAAACTAGCATAGATTCCATTTTTTTCAATGAGAAAGTCGCAACCCCTTCACTCAAAAGTGTTACATGCTATACTACAAAAACGCGATTTTTTACCAATCATTCCAACGGACAAACATGGTATAGATTCTAAATTGTTCTTTCCAATTAGAAGTCCGCATCCCCTTCAGTGAACAGGGTAACATGATATACTACAAGAACGCGGTTATGTGGCCAATGTTCTGGGTAATTATGCTCAAATCAGCCAATGCGATCAATGAAGTGTATTCATTTCATCTAGCCGCGGGAAGTTTTATTTGAATTCTATTGGACGCTTACAAAGGTCACGTTAAGGTGAAAACCTGGCGTATTCAGCTAACGCCGAAAAGAAGCCAAAAACACGTTCTTAACCAGTACCTTTAGGGTTGAGCATGGCCGACTGTGTTTTTTATTAAGTGTTTAGATATCCCCTGTTTTTGTTGTTTGTTGTTGTTGTTTGTTTTTGACGAGTTTATAAAATCCAGTGCTCGATCAAATTGTTAGTCGTATATTCACTTCACGAACTCTAGATTTGCTAACACCATTTTAAATTATTTAATAACCCTTTAAAATAATATGTTTGTAGCTAGCTGCAATTTAGTTTATGTGCTATAAGAAGCAGTAAAGTTAAGGACCCCTTTGAAAATAAGTCGCAAGACTTTCAAGGGCTTTCCTGCCAGTACATGTCCGCATATCACACTATAATAAACTAATAGTTATCAGTCTGAAATACCAAATGATAAATGCAATAGTGCTCGAGTTCCATCTGAAGCACAGAACGTCAACATGTACATGTATCTCAAATTTATACCTCATGAAGTCAATTTAATCTGTGATATTTTTGTGCTCAATATATGTGTTTGTGTTTAAGTTAATTTGTTTTAAGCTTCTGTGAAAATTGTAAATGTTATTATTTAACATGTATGTGCCGAATAAACATATCTATATATCTATGCATTATGCACACGTGCATACCTTAATTTATTATATTGAGATGATAGCGTTAACATTAAAGCTTATTGATTCATTCGAACTGAAAGTGAGGCAAACGTGTTTTTGTATCTTTCGGTTAACGAACCCGCCGATGGAAAACTCCGGTTTTGTATAAATAATAAAATTGATTTTTTTATTTGTCATTTCCTGCGTTGAAAGTTTACCGACAATAATGAAATGAAACGTCAGAGACAATGTTCACAATCCCGAGATCCACAGCCTTATTTAAAAACAGGTTTGACCCAGTAAAACAAAATGCGCATGCAACAACGCAAAAACGTGGTTTATTAATGTCCAACAATCGCTTTACTTGTTCTTCCAAAAATGACGAACGATACTGTTTCAGAAATTCTTAAATATATTACACATACCCCTATCTCTAAAACTTATGTTTTAATTTGTAGAAAGTGTCTACTGGAACAATCGTGGCTCTATGCACATCCGTAAACATGAAAATCACATAGCAAACTCTTGTAGTCATCACATTGTTGTATGAAAACAAGGCAAAACTCGGGTAACATTGTTTGCATTTGCGTATACAATGAAATGTACAGTTAAACCATTGTAACGAGTTTAAAATTATGATCAATTCATAAACATGATAAGTGTATAAACATATTGCATCTTTATTATCGGTTTTTAACAGCACTTGGTTTTTCCTGTAAGCCAGTAGACCTTTAATAAAAGTGTAAAGTACGTCAGAAAGTAATGTATTCACCGATACCGAAACTAGATTCTGTCCAAACGCAAAAAGGAGGAAACTGTCACTCGACAGTTGGTTGTTTGTTGTTTATGTACATTGATCTTTTGACTTGTCAGCGGTTAAGTTATCTAGGAAATACATACTTTTAATAGCCGGTAGTAAACGGTCATATGAAACACTCCAATCTATAAAAGATATAGCAATTATCGGAAGAGAATCTTATTTAAGGAAATAACGCAAATGCCGGAGTTCAATGTACAACTATTCAAACTCTGTACCATAGAGCACTTGACGCAAGATTCGTGTTGTAATATTGATATGGACTAAATAGCGTTACCGGAAGAGACAATCTTGTTTATGGAAACGCCTTAAATAACCGGATTTTGATGTACATCTATTTAAACTATGTACCACATAGTATTTGACGCTGGAGTCGTGGTTAACGACTAGTATGGACTTAATTTAATATTTTATTTTCACTATTAATTCTATATGTTGAATATATATAGGATCTGACATGAGTTGTCATATCATACCATAATTTNGCTTGGATTTCTGGTGGTAAGACAAATATAGTGATAGCGTTTAGAGCAAATAGATTAACCATCACGCATTAGAAAGATAAAAAAGGTGGTTATTGTCGGATAAATTATCTTTATGCGAACATTATTTCGATTCTAAATACTCTTTAAATGTGTATGCAACTGAGATGTATATGCACTGTGTGGCGCTCATAATCTCGTCTTCTGTGTACGTTGTTTCATAAGACAGCTTAACACTTGATTTTCTGTATCTGCAGTAAAAAGATTATCATTTTTTAATTGTTTATTAATTCGAATATTGGAAACCTAATTTTATATGAATTCGCAATGTATCGCGGGAAAAACACGCATTACGAATTTATACGTTATCACAGGTAAACGGGCCAGCTGCATAAAACACAGTTTGATCCACCTTGTTATTTTTCTAATCTTGTCGGTCAAAGGATTTTACAGTTAATTCCTTGGAATGTGAATTAAGCAGTCGTAATATAATTATAATTCGGGGAGTGGAATAAAACAGTTCAGACGCAAACAAAAAAGTTCTGCTTCCAACTCCAGACGAAACGGTCGGCCATGGGTCGGGGCAAGGAGGCGAAGGAATTCAAGATTGTGTGGCTTGTGGAGCGGTAGGTACGTAGCTCGTTACGTCGACGTGTTATTCAATACATTCATGTATGTCGTTAGCATAGGCTAATCTACGGTCCGTCATTAAACTTCGTAAGTTCGGGCTAGTTCGTATTTTTGTCTGTTTACATTAAACGGACCAAGGTAAGAAATACTAAGTAAATGTTTTGCTAAAGTGTTTATTATGTCATCATTTTGTAAGCAAAAAAACCTTGGTTTCATATAAAACATTTTTTTCAATGGTCACCTAAGTACAACTTTAGATAAGATTTCCCTACGGAGCTTTGTGACTTCAGGCCAAGGACGACGAGGTATGGTATTTTCTGTGTAAAAGAATGCTCTTTTAGACACAAATATGTTAAGCCGGACATTTACGTCCTTAATCTGTCTGTGCAAAGGACGTTCAGTGAGGCCACTTTAAACGCACGTTGAAAGCTTGTTTTAATCTTACACTCCTCATACACCGTTATTTGCTTGTAAATGATTCATGTTGATATAAGTTAATTGGCCATTGTTTTTATAAATTAAAATTAGCCTTTCCAGTATGACACACTTCTCTAATAACATAGCGTATATTCGGATTTGATTTTAATCTGATTGTAGGTTATCTCTTTTTAATTTCTTTCTGACTTATAGATACTCCGTTGGCATTCACAAATCATTTAACGTGAATACAACACGTTTTACATTGCAGTTCTTTGCTGCTGCATCACCGTCCTCGCGATCGGCCTGGCGGGACTCGGTATCGCCAAGATCGTCATGGGTACGCAGTAGCAGCCACTATGTTCTAAATCTGGCAAAACTGGGCGTAATGCATGTGCGAATGGTGTCGTCCCGTATTAGCCTGTGCAGTCCGCACAGGCTTATTAGGTGCGACAATTGCCACCTTTTTGAAATGTTTCGTAGCGAAAATCAACTCTAGGCGAACTGCACAGGGACGACACTTACGCACATGCATTACGCCCAGTGTTCACAGAACGAGGCTTAACTATTGATCAGTTATCGTACAACAGGCCAGAAGGTTACTATAGTGACTCATCAAACTCTCGAATATCGTATTGCCTCTTGAAACCGGAAGCTCCTCTCAATCAAACTTTAATCATGGTCCCGGGGATATCCGGTTTTAATTGTTTTACCAAGGTTGTATTCAATATGTTCTGTAATACTATATGTGTATGTATATTGACACAATTGACAATGTTTTCTTATTATAGTTTCGAGCCAGCAACACACGAATACACGATCTATTCGTACCAATTATAACTCAATCTGCCTAAAGCAGACGATATTGATTCCTAATGTTTTATACTAAGTTTATATGGTTTTGTTTGAAAAATAATTTTTAGATCGAACCATATTTTTTTTAATTATTATTTAAAATCGCCAAATTGCCAGAAATAAAACACTTAACTTCACGTGTATATAATTATACGTGCTGCACGTTTCAGGCGCTATCTATCTACACCAATGTGACATCGAGAAAATGATCCCGGTCTATCTGATCGTGAGCGGCGTGGTGCCGTTGTTTTTCAGCAGCTTCAGTCGCCATGACGACAACCAAGGCTTCGGTTGCGCGGACGTGTGTGGCCTGCTCGCCTTCCTGTTCAACACCGCCTGGCTCGTGTGTGGTACGTGACAATAGCATTCCAACTGTTGCGCAGCGGTTTTACTGGTTCCGAGTATAGGTTCTTAGAATTCCGCCCGCCGTTACACACTGCGTGTTTATGATGGATCCCATTATCAACTTAGTCGTTTTATCAGTGCGCTTAAAGGTTTGAACGCCATGAGATCAAGTGATGGTAAGCGATTCCATAAATAGTTGTATATGTTCCCTCCACCGGTTACTCACCGCCCGTCGCAACTGTCTGTCCGTATCGACTTCAGCCCGTGCGCCAGCACAACTTTATAAAATGATTTCTAAATTATAAATAATCACTTTCTTTTGTCTAAATTTAATTGTATAATGACGTTTTCGCATTTACTTACCGTGCTAATATTGGCTGTTCTTCTTTTCGCAGGCAGCATCTGGGTGTATCCTAACTACGGGAAGCTCACTTCAGAGCACGTGGCTTGCTCGAAGACGGTGATACACCACTGTGTTCGCGGCACGTGCAACATGCCATTCCTGACGTTCGCCCTTTCCATGGTTACAATAGACTGGAAATGTTTCGGGCTCGGGATGGTCTTTCTGGCTTCGACCTACTGCAGGACCGCGTGTCGAGATTAAGACTTCTCTCTGTACAATTGCATGGCGTACCGTTTGTGTCAAAAGTCAAGTTACACGTACGCACGTCAAGTCAATTTAACTCATATGTCCATCATATGGCGTCCCTTTTATGTCAGAAGGCTAGTAAAAAGGGCTTGATCACAGTTTGTTAAAATAACAATACAAAACAAAGAGACATGTATTTAATAAAGTATGTATCCAGATGAATTATATATTTAACATCAGTTGCAGCACCGACTGAGTTAAACGGCAGTTTATATGTACGAACATCAATAAAGTATAGAGCAATTCATATGTTGTATTTTACTTTTATGTAGTATCATATGGCGTACCGTTTGCGTAAAAAGTTCTTACGTGAGAACAAAATATAGATTAATAAGTTGTTAATTATGTGGCGTACAAATATATATACAGTTATAATAATTCAATGACGAAAGATAGATAAACACAGTTGTCATACAAATGTTAAAGGAGACACATTTTTTTGTGATTCATGTTTTAATATACTCTTCATGTTGTCTTAAACTTTATTTTACTATCCAACAAATCAAGTATACAATATTATTGTTTTTTTCTGGCAGTCCTCTTCTGCATATCTGACACAAATCAGCCACTATACAACACGCATCAAAATTGAAAGTACATGTATATGGCCTATAGGTGTATATTTATGTCGTTCTGGCGTGTCGACATGTCCGTTGCCCTCAAACGTACAAACATGCATGAGATCAGCGATTATAGTTTTGTCCAATTGTTATATGCTTAATTTGGGAGTGTGCCTTTTTACGTATAAATAAAAAGTAATGTGTAAAATGTTGGTTAGTTATGAAAATCTATCGTTTACGCTTAGTTTATGCGTATGGGTTTTTAGGAAGAGTTCAGACTATTACAAGCATAAACAAAAACTCTGCGATTATAGTGCAAGTGTGTTTCTTATGATATATTTTGCATAAATATAATAAATTACCTATATGATATGCTGTTAAACAATATGGGGTTGAACAAAGTAATGTATTTATTTATAAGTGATTTAATTTAAAAACAAAAATCATCACCATACCGCCCTACGTGTTTGAAATAGGATTAACCAGGTACATCACTTCTTTGACAAACATACGCTTGTGAGTTCCGAATGTTTACCTTCTCAACTGAAACAAAAATCAACTAAAAAGTAAGTTACGTTACTTAGTTAAATTTGAAGAAAGGGACGTTTACCATTTCAAGTCGAATATCAATTGTTGTTGTTTTTTTAATGCGGTGTTAAGATTTCTTGTCGTAAACATATTATGTCGCTTCACTTTAAGTTCAACAAAATACAACAAAGCCATGACATACCAACGTTCGTTGATAAACATTCAATCACTATCGCTTATGTTTCCGTGATATCTGTATACTCCAAAGCCATGTTATAACGTTAACGGAAACGGGGAGTTACGAACACATGCTGTTGTTTTGTATAAAGTACAAGTACCACTCAAAGTGCAATTGAGTCATTAAAAACATTGTACGTGTCTTATTTCAATGAGGACAAATGTAATAAAACAAACAACAAACTCTCATAATGATATGATTATTGTTTTTATCCACTACTAAGAACGCCAATTGTGAACGAGCAATCCTACAAACTGGGATACCGCCTTTTCATGGTACATAGCATTGGGGTTTAAATCGGAATAAGGGCGCACCTAACCTTACACTTACACCAAAAATATCACAAAACTAACGCGCGTCTTAAACGATCTTAATTTAATTTAAATATGACGACAGAAAATGTAAACATGAATGTCAACACGTGAGGCGAATCGAATACTACACACCTAATGTTAGTGTACTAATTATAGTAAAATATATAACCACGATTAGGGATAGACATGGATAGGATCCAGATATAACATATATTAAAATCTCAAATTTAAGATGTTTCTTAACACAAAATATTTAAAAGCAAAGAAAAAGATCTGCCAAGTTAAAAATTGTGTCGCGAATCGAAACAACTATAGTACTCGAGGTTTTATTCAAGGCGAAAATATACATGTTATATATTTAAGCTTTCGCGTCACATGATTAAACACAATAATTTAAAGTTAACAATTAAATATCAAATAAAATAATCAAAATCATCTTAATTTCTAGAATGTTTACGTGTAAAGTAGGAAAGTACATTATTTATATGTCACGTTAAATTTATACACAGACATAAAAATGTAAATAGACTTTTACAAGTTTGGTGTAAAATATAGAAAATAAAAATTCATATCAACAATCTACGTGGTTGCTTAACAATATAAATCAACGCAATCCCGCACTAGACGCTGCTATCAAATCTTAATCTAGAACGAGGTTCAACATTTAAATAAGAAACATATGTTTAAAACGAACAAGAAAATGTAGCAAGAGACGCAGGTAATCGTGTGCTTTGCGGTTATTTTGATAACGTCTTCTTAACAATCTCACTGAAAGAACAATTCCTGGAAAAAGAACAATAATAAATGAAATAAAAATGTGTGATATTGCATTTCAAGTTTGTTTTCATAATGTTGTTTGATGTTGATGTTCTTTTTTAAACAATGGGTATACATTTTAACAAAAGTAAAAGACGTTTTCAAATGTTATGCTGGTAATTTATTAAGACTTTGCCTTACACGAACTGTTGTTGGCGATGTTAATCTGTATGACCGATCAGGACATATTGTGAAAAAGCTGTGTATTTTCCGACCGTTCACACCGTTTGAAAATACTGTTAATTTAAGCAACGTATTGACAAAGTAAACATAAAAACATGAAATAACTAGAAATGGCTCGGCAGATGCCGACGCGTATCCCCACGCCGCACGTTTTGTCATAAGAGAAGTTCAGTATCAATTAGACGTTATAAGAAAAGGCAAGAAATGAAGAAGTTATAGTAAAAGGCAATTTTGGGTGGGTGTGGCCTATGTGGGAGGGGCCCTGGGGTGGGTAATGTGTACATGGATGGTCGAGATAGACCGTGTTGCCATAAGAGATGTTAAGTATTAATTTGAAGTCAATTGGTGAAGAAATGAAGAATTTATGTTAAAACAAACGTTTGGGTGGGCGTGGTCTATGGTGGCGGTGCGCCCCAGGGTTGGTAATGGGGCCATGCAATTTTGAGATTGACCGTATTGTCATAAGAGATTTTCAGAATCAATTTGAAGTAAATCGGTGTAGAAATGAAGAAGTTAATGTAAAATAACCTAACCAAATGAGTGAAAATCTCTGACCCGGCCCCATCCCAGTCCCCATAACTTTTGACCCAGGGGTCAGATCAAAATTCCAAATAGTGCACTGTCGCACATATAAGACATAGAAAACATCACAGAGGGCCCTATGACAGAATAGTGATCAGCCAGGCAGCCAAGAATAGTATATGGACCGAAGCCGAAGGCTGAGGTCGATATACTATTCGGGGCTTCCTGGCTGGTCACTATTTTGCCATTGGGCCCGAAGTGAGGTTTTCTATTTCTTAAAGTATACCAAACATTATGTAGCAAATATATGTCGATTCCAATAAACAAATTTCACCAATGTGTAACCATTTAATAACATTAAATATAGATGTTAGACTGAAACATATTAAGTTTTCGTACAACGAAACTGTAACCGAAATATATTTGCGTTGTGAAACTTGCACAACATTCTAGCGGGCACTATTAGATGCGCGCGCATCTTTACCGGGCACTATTCAAATCAACGGACCTGTGTATTTTATATACGCAAAGAAGAAACCTACTTATGAGGGGTACACTATATGCTCATAGCTACCATGTGTTTAAGTTTCAAGGTTCTAGTGCTTATCGTGTAGGAGGAGATATTGGTCAGGACGGACAGACAAACGACGAAGATAACCACATAATCTCCCCGATGACAAATTAGAATCAAAGTACTGACAGTACTGGTGTGACGATGCTTTTGAAAAGGATGGGTATAAAAGCATCAATATTAGTTTATCTACATCACCACAATTGTGTATGTGGGTACGAAAATTTGGGTAGGAAAAAATGTTGGGTGCGAACATTTTGGGAACGAAAAATATTATGCAAAAAAAAATTGGAGTACGAAAAAAAATTTGGGTACGAAAAAAATGTGGGTACGAAAACAAATTTGGATACGAAAACAAAGTTGGGTACGAAAAAAAAATTGGGTACGAAAAATAATTTCCGTACGAAAACAAAGTTGGGTACCAAAAAAATTTGGGTACGAAAAAAAAATTGGGTTAGAAAAAAAAATTGGGAACGAAACAAAATTTGGGTACGAAAAAAAAAATTGGGTACGAAAACAAATTTGGATTCGAAAAAAAATTGGGTATGAAACAAAAATTTGGGTAGGAAAAAAATTGGGTAGGAAAAAAAATTGGGTACGAAAAAATTTGGGAACGAAAAAAATAGTAAGTAGTACCCGTGGACCTCTCGATAAATTTTAAAGAGGACGGGAACCAAGCTGCCTTTACCTTTATCAATGGCCCTGGGGTGGGTAATGTGGATATGAGAGATGTTCAGTATTATTTGAAGTCAATTGGTGAATAAATTAAGAAGTTATGTTAAAACAAAATTGTGGGTGGGCGTGGTCTCTGTTGGCGGGGTGCCCCAGGGTTGGTAATGGGGCCATGCATAGTTGAGATTGACCGTATTGTCATAAGAGATGTTCAGTATCAATTTGAAGTAAATCGGTGAAGAAATGAAGAAGTTACTGTAAAATAACCTAAACAAATGAGTGAACATCTCTGACCCGGCCCCACCCCAACCCCCATTGTCCACTATCTCCTCCTACACTATTAGCACTAGAATCTTGAAACTTACACACATGGTAGCTATGAGCATATGTGCGACGGTGCACTATTTAGAATTTTGAACTGACCCCTCGGCCAAAAGTTATGAGAGTTGGGATGGGGCCGGGTCAGAGATTTTCACTCAGGAAAACTGCCCCGCCCCCCCCCATAACTTTTGACCCAGGGATCAGATCAAAATTCCAAAAAGTCCACCGTCGCACATATGCTCATAGCTATCATGTGTGTAATTTTCAAGGTTCTAGTGCTAATAGTGTAGGAGGAGATAGTGGCCAGGACGAACGGACGGACAGACGGCGGAGATAACCACAATATCCCCACGCTTTTAATTATGTCGACAATAACTCACGGCTGAGCTGGGCCGGACGTCTATAATCGGCCCGCCTGCCGACATAACGGCCCGAGGGTCTTTTGCCCGAGGGCCATTATGCAGCTAAGGCTGATTATAGACGGCCGGCCCAGCTCAGCCGTGTGTTATCGTTTATATTACATATCATTTTATTTTGTTCCTTCACTTCAATTTATTACCGAACCAGCTTTTCGTAGTTTTATTTTCATTCAACTGATTAAGAAATTTATGACGTATCTCGTGTAACGTCATTTATGTGACGAAACACACCGCTTTTATCTAGACTCTCTGGATTTTAGTGACAACAATTCGGACGTTGTGGTTTATTTAAAGTTAAACATTTATTAAAAAAGCATCGAACGGATCCAAAACGTATTTCGTATTGTGTGTTTGTAATGTATTATTGGTAACTAGGAGCATTGGATTAAAGTTGCCATTGAGGAAAGCGTGTCGTTTACTAAATTGTCATGTTGGATGACTCCTGTTAAATTTAAAGCTCGAATATTGTCATCAATTTTATCTTCAGTGCAGTTTCAGTTGCAATCATCAATCGATATATTTTTTTATTATTCCAATTGTTTGCTACGTTTAATTATAATTATTTTTTATAATTTCGTTGATTTGTGTTTTAATTTTATTAATCACCGTAAGATAAGACTGAATGTGGACGCCATTTCGTTCAGTTGACGTCGCGCGATCCGATTCTTTTCAGATATAAAAATATAATTTATATTGGCCCGCTAGATTCGAATAACGGCCCGCTCGTGACGTCATTTTGTTACTATTTATAGTAACACTATGTAATATAATGACGTTTTTGGAGCGAGATGGACCACTTCTCACAAACGAATTAAATGCTTCTAAAATAATTTAGGTTTTTGAAAACATGGCAAACTAACTGTACTTTTGACGTGAAGTAGGGAATGAAGATGTCAAACGTGTGGAATTGGGCAGATAAAATTAAAATGCATTTTTCAACATGAATTGTTCGATATTTAGACAATAACACACGGCTGAGCTGGGCCGAACGTCTATAATCGGCCCGCCTGCCGACATAACGGCCCGAGGGCCTTTTGCCCGAGGGCCATTATGCGGCTAAGGCCGATTTTAGACGTCCGGCCCAGCTCTGCCGTGTGTTATCGTTTATATTACATATCATACTATTTGCTCCTTCACTAAAATATATTACTGAACCAGCTTTCCGTACTTTTATTTTCATGCAATCGATTACGCAATTTATGACATATCTATCTTGTATGGCGTAATTTCTCAGACGAAACACACAAGTTTAAGCTTGACTCTCTGAATTGTAACGACAGCAATTCGGACGTTGTGATTTATTCAACAGTACTATATTTATTTAAAAAAGAATCGAACGGATCCAAAGCGTATTTCGGATTGTGTTTTTGTAATGTATAATTGGAAACTTCAAGAGGAATTAAAGAAATCACTCCGAGCAGTCATTGGATTTCGTAAAACGTTTCAAAAAGTGTAGTTTGAAATAAATTATCATAACGGCATGGAAAAAAACAGAAAATGGAAGTTCATATCGTTGTAATTTATATTATTATAAGCATTGGATTAAAGTTGTCATTGAGGTAAGATTGTCGTTTACTAATTTTTGATTTTGGATGACTCCTGTTAAACTAAAAGCTCAAATAGTGTCATCAAACTTATCTACAGTACAGTTTCAGAAGCAATCGATATTTTTTCATCATTCTAAGTATGTGCTACGTTTAATTATCATTATTTATTTATGTTTTCGTTGATTTGTGGCTTATTTTCATTAATCACCGTTGCAAAAGACTAAAAATGGACGCCATTTTGTTCAGTTGACGTCGCGCGATCCGATTCTTTTCTGATATAAAAAATCTGCTCGGTGGGCCAATATAATTTATATCAGCCCGCTAGATACAAAAACGGCCCGCTGGCGACGTCATTTTGTTACTATTTATAGTAACACTATGTAATATTGCTGTGTAATGGATTAAAATGGATATGTTACAAATCTGCAACCTGACAATTTTCAATGAAACGAATTATAGAAAATAAAGCGCGATATTATTCTTAAAGAACATAATCAAATATTGGCGAACTTGCAATTGTCAAAGCAACATGCAATTGTTTAAAAATAGAATCAGAAACATGTTATCATTATGTAAAACACACGAAACGTAACTATAAACTTAGAAAAACGTAAACTAAGATATGAGACGTTTTCATATCCAATATTGGTATTGATGTTCGTTCTTTTTTATTCATTTTAAGTAAAATTAACATTCCAAACTCAATATTAACATCATATTTTAAAGCTACTAAATGCCAGTCCTTGTTCGCGTTTTGTTCGGTAAGCCACCGGTGTATTTTAATTCTTGACGCCACTCTTTAAGTAAGTAATCGGAAACTTGCTGTTGTGTCCTAAAAACGTATGTACATTAGTACAAGACATGATTAAAAAGGATTATATTATGTCATGGTATAATATTTGAACATTAAAATGATTAATTTTATTGTTTAGTGTAGTCAACTATTTTGGTTAGCCCAATCAGCGACACGCTCATTGACGGTAACCTGCATATGATACGATTTAGCGATAAAACGAAAACATACTTTTTGTACATATTTGAACAAGGTTTATTATTGAGTCCCGGGTATGTAACGATTTCTAAGCAAACGTATCACGTTTTACATCAATAAGACGAAGCATATTTGTGTTTCATATTTTCAAAAGATTAATGATCTAATTGCGGGTATATAAAGTTGAATGCAATACTGGTTCATGTTTTTTAACACGGATTAAGCAGGCTAGTCTAGAGCTGCGCTGGTCGCATATGGCATAACACTCATTTTTACATGACGCTTACATTACAACAACACTGCGCGAACGTCTTGTATTGAATGCTTTGTATGAACCGTTATTGTAACTGTTTTAGATTTGATATCTGTATATGTATTCGTACGGTTTTATGAACGGTTCTACATCAATCTCATCGTGTATTGAAATGTTAAAGGGCCAATCAGTATATTTGAACAGGAGGCATGCACGCTTTCTGTCTCTAAGTGGACGATATTAATAATGAACAATGTTTCTTATTAAAAGTTATTGTACACACTACTGATTTCATGTCTATATTTATAAATGTATCCTTTTATGAACTAGTCTTCATTATAAACATCAACAATGTAACACTGTCTTGTGAAAGTAAAAATACAGTTTTGCATTACCTCCCTGGAATGCTTTAGTTGTTTCTGTCAAACATGATTATTAGTTGTTTGCTTGCGAGAGGGGGTTTTGCAAGTCGGTCTTCTCTTAGCTATGCTAGGAACGATAACCACCGCATATGCCTGTGCGCACTGATTTTCCTGTTTATTCTTCATGACTGGTGGTACACTGCAGACAGTGAGTGTGTGTATGTAATCAATAGTGTTTAAAAGCTTGTGCGACGACATTGGCCAGTTTGTCATTGAAATCTGTACATATTGGCTGCGTTCAAGGAAAACGGGGCTTAATGCATGTCAAGTAAGTGGTGTCCTGTGCACACTGATAAGCCTGTACAGTGCGCACAAGCTTATCAAGGACGACACTTTCTGATAATAAGGTGTTTCTTTTAAAGAGAGTCTCTGGTACTGGGATGACAATTAATATATATGCGTTTAGCCATGTTTTCCCAAAATGAATCTTAATTTATCTTTTCTATTAATGATTTGAAAAAAGAGATAAAAGTGATAATTACTTCAGGGTAACCTCGCTGACGATGCAAATAAACAAAATCATTTTTAAATCAAATCAACAACCAATGAGTTCAAAATTTTTACCTTGTGGCATTTTTTAGTAAACATCTAAAAGGGACCTTTTCACAGTTTGTCATTAAATCCTTAATAATAAAAAAAAAGCAACAGCACGTCAAATATTAAAAAATAACAACATAAAATTGTAATCGAATTATGAAAACACACTGCAACATTTACGAAGAAAATCTAACTTTGTGTTAACAACTCCGATTATTTGCGCCGCGCCTATATATGGTGAGTATGGTCGGTAACATGTGAGGAGCAGTATTATGTGGTATATTTATATTATTTTTATTTACATTTTATATTTCATTAGAAACAATAAGAGTCGGATTATTGCATTATTTGTTTTGTTTAGAAGCGTAGCAATACCTTCGATCGTACTGAAAAAAACCTGCCTTAATGACATTGATGACGTTATTGGGAAAACCCGCTTTTACCGACGTCATTGTTTTACCCGGGAAGTATTTTAGTGTTTGGTGTAAAAATAAGTTATTCGCCGAATTGTTGTGATTTTCGGGATAACATGATGGATGAAGAAATGGAGGTAAGTATTTGGTTGTTCATGATTTAGTGTTATGAACGTTTCTGTTTAAAATATGTTAATTTCTATTGCTTTAATAACATGAACCGTCTGAAGTGAAAGTAAAACAAAATGTTGCAGTTTTGCCGGGAGTTTTGCTTAATACAGAATCGTTTAGAAATCTAGTAAACTTTGCTTTATCCAAATCGAAAGCCATGGTAGTAATGAAATGCGTTATGAAACTGAATGTTTCTGTGCATTTGTAGTTTGCAAGCATGTATTTATGATAGATAGTTAATCAAAATGATCATTTCTTTGTTGTCATTTAATAATTATTGTTTATATATTATCCTTATTTTTTTATTGTACAACATCTGTGCCTGTGGTGTAATGGATGCATTGCAGCGCTATGAAATTCATTGTCAGTAGTTCGATTCCCGTCTTCTTAACGTTTTTATTAACTCGTATTATTTGTCATTTGCAGATAGTTTCATGCAAACTATTTATTATTTAAAAAATATTGAATTTAAATCACGTTACCTTACCTAGATTAAATTCGATCTAATAAAAAATTGATCGCTTCAATATCACCTATAAGCAAAGTGCAACATGTTAAAATGATTATTTTTTAAATTATTTTTTAAGTGACTTAATACCGTGCGATGTCCATTTAAAGCTAGCTTTAGTGTACGCAGTATAAATCAAACTGTAATTTAGATCTAGATTAACAGTTGTGACTACAATTTTTAATATTTAAATGACATGTATTTGTTGGGAATAACAAGTTCGTTATAATTTCGCTCATTCGCTATTATTTTAATTCAAGACTGTAGTTAATATTCTATGCATACAGTACAGTATAGTGAAAGTTAGTAAACTTAATATTAAATTTACTGACAGGCATATTTGGAAAAAATATTGAAACACGGTGGGGAAATACTTTGCTCACCGAAAAATAGCCGACTCATTATCGATCGATTTCATCTCCGCCAATAAGTTTCTTGTATTCAACTATTTAACTAAACTCGTGGTGTAGTGGATAGAGTGCCTACCGGTCACCCGCGACAATGCGAGTTCGAATACTCCAGATGCTATACTTTTTTTTAAATGTTCTTATGTTTTCTTTTGAGAATTTTTCTGTTCTTTTCTTGAAAATAGCAAGTTGACAACATTTATGTAATAACTCTTATTACAGTACACCCCTTTCAAATAGATATTATTGTTTTTAGGATTCAGAAGAATTTATTAAAATGATACTTAATTTTAATACAGGAGTTGGAGAGTGTTCTCTCGCAACATTTTGGAAAAACACCCGTTTCGAAACCATTTGCTTCACAAGATTCGCCGAACGGAAATGATGAGATCGAGACAGACGATGGTCCTCATGACATCAATGTAATATTGGTAGGGCGTGTTCGCGATTACCTTTCTCATCAAGAAACAGTGGTTGAAAAAGATGAAGAGAGTGATGATGTTGATGATACAGAGGATATTGCACCTGGTAACGATGCAGAATTTTCGAAAATACAAATTCAGCCAGAGTGTGAGTCTTCAACATCAGTGCAACCAAATGGGCCAGCTGTTTTTTCTATCCCTTAGAAAAATTCACATCTTTGGATTTCGAATAGACGCTGAGCCACGGCAACTGAACTTCATAATTGACGAAAATGAGACGATTGGGAAAGATGGCGGCGACGCTCAAGGCCCGAATGCCGTGATCTCCATGATCGATTGGGCGGGGCGATCGAGAACCATGCTCAAAATCCTTCAACATTTGCCATTCATGCTGACAATTGCCCAGGTGTGTAATCGATTTGTGTTGTATTTTTCTTTCACACATATATACCGATTAAGTTAACGTATATGAAGAGATTTTGAAAACAAAATTAACGATTGCTTATGTGTTTCGCGTTCTGAGAAAACTGGTCATAATGCTTGTGCGTAAATTGTCATCCCATATTAGCCCGTGCAGTACGCGCAGGCTAATCAGGGACGACAATTTACGCTTTTATGGAATTTTTCGTTTAAATGATGCCTCTTCATAGGGAAAATCCAGTTTAGGCGGAAAGTGTCGTCCCGGATTAGCCTTTACGGACTGCGCAGGCTAATCTGGGACAACACTTTATGCACCTGCATGTTGCCCAGTTTTCTCAGAACGCGACACATGCATGAATTTATTCTTTCTGATTTTTCTATACAGGCCAATTTAAAGTCGCATCTTGCTTGGTTACTTAATATGGCGAGTAATGACTGGACTGCAACAAACAATCGAATACATGATGCAGATCCCAGGTACCTTACTGATATTTATTATTAATGGATTACACTTTCAGTATGGCTGTCTAATCGTTAATTTATAAGCGAATAATGAAAAGACGTCGGGTTTATTTTCGAGAACAAAACAGAAAAAAAAGTAGAAAACAAACAAAACTTTACACAATAATAAATCTTTACGATCATTTAGTAATAACATGCATATTTTTTTGTTCATTTCATATAAGTTTTATCCGTTACCCATATCTATATAAAAAAAATATGACACGCCAAATGCCACGTTGATACCCAGCATGGCCGTGGCGGAACTGGAAAGAGTTTCTTGGAGATCATTTCAAGGCGCTAGTTGGAATAAGGTATTTTAGTTACTATAATGGAAAGTTGCAATGAACACCAAGCGTTAAATAAATAATAACAGTTAGTTTTATTTGTTAAATTCATAATCCTAAATGCTATTTGCATGTAATATTCCTTTTCTTTAATCGGGTTTAGAATATATAAAAAAAATAATTTCAGGAAGTACCAGTACTTTAAATTTTGCGCCGATGAACCTGGTGTAGTAACTGTAACAGCCTCCAGAGGCGCGACAGCCATGACAGTATGCATCTTGAAGGATCCTGCATTCCGGTTCCGGGATGCTGGTAGACCTGGTATCGTTCACGCTGCCGGATTGAGCAAAACCAGACATCACTACCTGCATAAAACTGTTCGACCATACGTTCGTCCTGCGTTTAAGGACTGTTTGTGTCCTGATCCACAATAAGAATAACATCAGAAAAATATGTTTGATATACACTATGTTTAACAGCGGTTAATGATAAAAAACCCGTGTGTTTCATTGTAATGTTGTCCAGCTTAATCTGCCTATCCATGCCGTTTGACCGTTGCTAGGCAACGATATTGAATTATTGTACTTTTCTTTTTTTTATTTTACTATTTATCAAAATACGTTTGAAAACGTAATAATCGCATACAACGTTAATTATTTATTACCGTCTGTAACATACTGATTTAACGTTGGCGCGCTTCTGAGCGCGTGTAAAATGATATCGACGTCAACATAAAAATGGAGAGCTTTAGTGACGTTACGTCCATGCGCATATATTCGGCATCTTTTTTTCCGATTTCAAATCTGTTTGCACCAATATTCTACACATACAATATACTATTAAATTACTATTAAATTTCATTAAATACTGAAAATGATTTTTTTGTCATTAAGGCCGGTTTTTTCACGACGCGGCCCATATATATATTTTTTATCACATGCTATACCTTGTTTTCAATTTAATACAGACATAACGTATTGTTTATATTACACATTTGTAATACAACATTTTTAAGCGTTTTCATTGGCTACAGAATCAATAACTTACCAATCGCATGGCTTTATTTTGGTGTAATGACGCTGTCAACATGAAATGACGTCACGATAGTAAACATCTTTTAGATCTATCACCATTTGTTTGGTCAATTAAGATGTATTTTATTTAGTTTATAAGCATGTGATAACAAAGATCTGACACTCGTTGTCATATCATGCCATATTTTATTAAACTCGTCCAGGAAATTCGAAGTAAGCTCGCCAAAGGCTCGCTTACTAACAAATTCCTGAAATCATTTAATAAAATATGGTATGATATGACAACTCATGTCAGATCCTATAATTATATATATATATAAATCTTATTCCAGAGTTTAAGTTTCCGTTTTGTGGTTTTAACACGACGCAAAAAGAGTAAGGCAACACCTCGCGGTTTACAATATACCCACCTGTTTAATCATATGGATTTTTAGTTGGACAATATGGACTGTTTGTGTTAGGAAATAAAGTAATTTTATGCAGGCACAACATGAGGTATATTAACACTTCTTTATTTTCAATTCATATCAGAAAATGGTTAACGCAAATAGTTTAGTAAGGATTCAATAATGATAAGTTTGGGTGTACTATTGGTCCGAATATGCACATCTTCAGCAGTATTTGCCCGAGGGGTTAACTTTAGCCCAAAGTCCAATGCATCTCAACGTGAGTCATGACAGGTAAATGATAAACCATGGACTTTATGTAACCAGTATGTTAACACTTTTAACGCATTGATGTATGGATATAACGAATGTTACCACTGCATCATTGAGTACAATTTATCAACGTCTACGAAATAAATACTTGCTTAAATTTATTTGAAAATGTTTTCGCTCGTTGACTGGTAATTATCTAGACGTTCTCGTCGCAATTGCTTTATGAGCCAAGTATTTGTGAACGCACAATCATCTCCAATCATACAAGACATTCTTTGCGAGAGGCATTCATTGTGCAACGAACATGATTTGTTCGATGTATGTAGGAATATTAGCTGTGTATGTGGAATGAGCGTTGGTAGACAGGGAACAGGCACTTACACAATTCATGCTTAAACATACTAACTGAAAAGGTAGACTACCAATAAACGGTATTGGCAACATAAACTGTTTGTTATACATAAGAATATATATTTTATGTCCTCCAGTTCTACATTTCTGTAAAATACAACACATATCTATCATAACGATCATAATTCATGTATGAGGTCGTATGTTATATATACGTATCAGTGCGCTCCAAATGTGAACCCTGAGAAATCAAGAATGTGCTTCTAACTTAATGTTGTATATATACCGGGAACACGTTCACCTCATCGCATCTCTGTAAGTTTAAATCCGTATACAACATTTTAGTGCATGTTAATGCATTATGAATGCTTATTGATAAGTTAGATGTTCAGGGGGTCGTAAATCAATTATTAAATCGCAGTGTATTGCATGGACTTTTCCCTTGCTCTTGTCCGAACCTTGTACTTGTGCTTTATATGATTGTGCAGTGTGTTATGTTGCTATTAATGTCTTGCTTGATATTAATTAATGCCTTTGAGAAAAACGATTGTTGCTAATGAGAGGTCCCTCCAATTAATAGCCACAGGCTTCATTTAAGGAAAAGGCGTCATGTCTCTCGAGAAAAGGTGTTACCGGTCGTCAGGAACACCATAAGGCTGAGGATTCATGTATCGTTCGCCAAACATGTTGATGGTCTCATTGAGTGGTTTTGTTTCTTCATATCAGATAATTGATTTCTTTGTGTTGTTTATTCCTCTGCTGCAAATATGTTTTCTAAGTATTATCTCAGATGTCAGAAAACACATTGTATAAGTTCATAAAACATTATATTATCTCACACATCCAGCAGTAGAAAGAAATAGTTCGTCGACATAAATATAGTTACAACCAGCTTATCTAAGTTCTGAGAAAACAAATATTACTATTTTAGTATTTGCTTGCGTACTATCTTCTCTATGAAACAATTTGAAATGGTGATATTAAAACAAGTTGCCTAAAGTCCGGCCACTGATTTCAATAACAGAAATACAAATGTCTGTTTATGCTTCGTTAAAATAGTTTTTAAGATAACATGATAATTATTATAAGTGTCAGAATCAACCACAAAAGTAAAGGCAACTTATTGCGAAATATGCGAAGTATTAGTTTATTTTTGGCCAATGTATGTAGATAAATATTCCCTGTAGTATTTTTCCTGGATGCACATTCTCTGTTAATTAATGTTTTCTTGCATGCTATTATGTATTTTTTGTTTATACTTATTCAAGTCCGTAAATGAGTTCTGCTCTGTTTTCAGATTTAATTTCATGACAGGACGCAAGTCATGGACACTTACACATTATATTTTCACACTACGATTTATAGCTATTACATCTTTTACTTATACGTGAAGCTAATCTTGCCTTCATGCTCTCAACCAAAGTCCTATACAATGCACACCACACTAGGAAAACAATTACTGTGCCAGTGAGTGTGTTGGCGTTATCGTTATAATATATAAAATGTATTTATATAATCGTAATCATTGATTTCTGAGCCAGAAATCTTTAATAAAAATGAAGATACTTAGAGAGTGATATTACAATAGAACACCATCGATCCAGATAATGAAAATATACTGTTGTTATACGTAGCTAATCTTGTTTATTTATTGACACATTAGCAGTATATATCCATACAGGCAATATCTCACGAAGCTATAATTTGCATCATTTAAGTATTTTGTCTCTGAAATTATAAAATTGATATCATGCATGTATGTAAAGGAAATATTTTACGCAAATTATCTTGAGTGACATAAACGAAATCACACGCAGTCAATGGTTTTGTTAACAATTCCTGGTATTTTCATAACGCCAGTATGTGGTGAGTTTGGTGACAGGCAAACGTTTATAACACAAGTATTACATTAACGTTGCTGAATCTGTAAAATGAAAGTATTGTTTTGCCAATTATCGCACATTTCGAAATACATGCATTCAGGAAAAAAGATTTGAATTTATCTTAAAACTCAAGAGTGTTTATTGCCTATTGGTCTGGCCCACAAAATCGTCTGTTTGATTACGTTTTGATAATAATCCGCTCACCGTCTCGAATTCCGAAGTCTTCGAAGCATTGTTTATGTCTAGGTGTCGGTTGTCAGTAAACGTATAAGGTAATATTTCCGGAGATAATCGTCGAAGCAGGCGAGTAAAAATAAAAACAATATGGAAACCCTTGAACTTTTTTCTTTGAAGACATTTTCTTTTTCATGTTTTCTTTTTTAAACTTTTATATCACAAGTAGGGATTAATTAATAATTAAAGGAATCTTTAGAAGAGCAAACATTAGTTTTGGAAACCCATTCTTACATGAAACACATTATGCATTTTTAAGAATTGCCGTATTAAATTATTTTGAAGGCGTAAACTGTCTCTAATCATGATACAAAATATTTGATCTAAGAGAAAGATATATTTTTATTTTCTAATATATATCTACTCTTTTTATTTGTTTTTCACAAACTATTATCTGTTTGAAAAGTCTGTAAGATATTCATTGAGGTCGCTTTTAACAACGGCGCACATGAAACCGATCGAATGTCATTCGAAAACAATCTACAGTGTTTTAGGGGCTTAATATCGTATATTTGCAACTGTAATATGTGTTAGCAGTTTAGTATGTGGACGTTTACTAGCTAAGCATTTTGCTTTATGAGTCATTTATTTCTGCATTCGCAAACGTCCTCAATCGAATCAGTGATAATTTGTGAGGAGTATTCGTAGAGCAGGGAACATGTTTTGTTAATTAATATCAGTATATTAGATATGTACGAATAAGTAATTTCATGAAGACAATTCGCAAAGAATCCATTAACACTCTTACATACCTTATGGGAAAGTAGAGTAGCAATTATCTGTATTAACTGTGCGTACCACCTACTATAAATAATTTGATACTGATCATTAGCATAAATATTCACATATTTCGTTTTATCTTAAAAACAGGTAAGCGTGTGCTGTAATCGAGTATCAATAGAAATCCAGAAAGCGCTGTCATCTTATTATCTTACCGAAAAATATATACCATTACATAATAAATAAATGTATGTTAGGGCTGAATTTTGTTATAATAAAGCTTTGAATATGAGGATGGGGTAGTGTTGTCGTTTACACCGAGTATACGTGTGCTGTTTCACATATTAGTACGCGTGACAAATGCTTCACATACACATTTAACCAAGTGATCTTGTTATTTTGTCTCGATCATATAATTGTATTTATTGGCATGTCGCGTGACGCTGCTCTTACAATCAATCTTGCCTTTGTAATTTGGAATAATCTACTAAATAGTATCTTCATTATTAGTACACTGAATACTTGTGTGCGGTCGATGTTTGGTGACTCGTAAACGAAAGCAAAATGGCAGTGCTTTGTATGGTTTTGAAAAGTCAAACAGTTTATGATGTTTACTGTAAGACTTCACCTTTTACATTAGTAAGTTGTTGTTTTGCATTCGGTCACTTGCGTTTGATGAAATACCTTGTGATATTAATCCAAGTTCTCACATGAAGATGCAGCTCAAGTTTAGCATTTATTTTATTCAAGTTAACGGCATCGTTACGCTCGAGTTCAAAGCGATACATATCGATATGAAATATCGACAAGCTGATTGTTGATGTATCATTCGCAGAATAATTATTGTATCTAATTTAATCTAATTGTGGTTTGATATCATGTCATTGAGTCACGTTGTTTGCTCCGGTTGGTTATTCCGCTGTATAATCCGCTATATGCATCTTGGTATGCACCGTTCTGTGTTCCGTCGTTTCCTCCCGTGTGTGTGCCGTTGGCAAAATCGCTTTCAAGTTACAAGCGCATCTTAAGAACATGTTGGCTGCAACTTCGAACGTAAATTGTAGACATCCTGCATTGGTATTGGTTCAGTACAGATAATATAGTGTATTTGCTAGTATCGGTCGAATTTGGATCGGATGCATTACATGGTAAAATTGCTAAATTTTTACAAATGTGTAAATAATAAATTTATCAATTATCTTACAATCAAAATATACCAAAAACGTGCTGTAAAATTTGTCGAAAAACGGAAAGAGGAACAGTTCTTTCCACATCGTCTTTATAGTGTGCGTATGTGAAGTTTTCATCTCACATACATATTTTTCTTAGTGAGAAACATGTGATATTGCTTAAGAAATAACCAGGTTTCCTATATTTACAAATTAACATAAGTATTGCTTATACATCTTTCATTATTACACATATCGCAAACGCGTATTATTAATGTGAAGACACACTTATTTCATTATTTCTTTGTAATCTGCATATAATGAAACCACATAATTACCAAGACGATATAAGGCACACACTTAAAAACGGTACTTTCGTTGTGTTTCTTTTGGGACATGCATCTAAAAAGCAAACGCTATTAATTGCAACAGGATTATGTTTAATTAGAAATATGATAAAATTAGTAGATATAGATGAACAAATTATAACATCATTCCATGCTAATGCCTGTAAAGATATTAATTGTCATAATAAATATTATCGTATATGCAATTATACAAAAACACACATACGATTTGGTATAAATGGAACAATAATTAGAATCATTAGGAAGTTAATTTTCAATATATTCAGTATTATTTTCCCCATAAAATGAAATACGTTAATAAAAAACAATTACGCTATATTTGTTAAAACGGTCCATAAAATATAATGATAATAATGAAAATTCAGGACCGTTTATGTCAAATACAAGCTCCTCATTGAATATGTGCACATATATGCATCAACTAACTGTTAAACACTATAATTTTAATAACGTAATGAAAACAAACGAATACGTACCTTGTCATTCTCATTATTGGCTTTAAACGCTCTCTGGATGGAATCAACTTGTATAATTGTAAACAAGATCGCCAATATGGTCATATAATGCTCACATATATTCAAATGTATAATGCGATAATATATTGGCTTGTTAAATCTCAATCAATCATGATTCGCCTGGTGTATGACCATTTTAGACCCCAGAGGCATGATTTGTACCAAATGTATTGTGGAATGATATACGATGTTATATACCACATGAAACACGTGTGAGTCAAATATGTTCACAGATCTGTTTAAGTCATTTTCTCTGTACCTCTTTAAGAAACAAAGTTCCCCTTGGACCATAGTCAGTTTTTACAAAGGGGAAGGACTTGAAAGATAAATAGCGGTGATATAAGTTTAAACAATTTAACTCGTACTTTGTTTGATGAAACACTCTCGGGATAATGTTTGTTGAGTTTTATAATAACGTTATTTAACACATAAAAGAGTACCACCAGTACATGGTTCATATAAAATACTTGTATTACATCCCGTGGACTTTTCGTTTCAGAAAAGCATGTTTAAACAGTTTGCTAAACGTTTATTTCAAACACGCAAACCCATATGCGTTGACAGTTTTGACCAAATAGGCATGATTTGAACATAGTTACTAGCTTAGCACAATCGAATGTTACCTATCAAATATCTGAGCCACGTGACATGAGACGCACGATGGACCCAAGGTTATCCCACTTACTCACCCTGAAAATGTTGTTAAATGGTGAGCTAAAAGTGAAATACAACAGTAGTTATTGTCTGAATGCAAGGATCGTTTTACAAAATGTACAAATATGACAAAATGACACGTAGTATATGTCATAATGTGATTGATCTTAATATGATATTTAAGTCTTTGACGTGTTATGCATATGAAATAAATCGACGTATTAGTAAATTACCTGGTACCTGGTGAACGCTACACATAATTTCTGTAGTGCCTATTGTATCGTAAATATTCATGTCGCTAGCAGAATCAACATTATCCTTTATTATGTACTGGTGTCAATTAAAAATAACGACCCAAGAGAATGAATTATGTAAATTCTTATTGTTTTACTATGCTATCTGGATTTTCCGAAATGATTCATGCGTTCGGTAAATAGCTATCGCGTGTGCTTGACGCTCGATTTCCAAAATAAATTGAACGGGCTGTTTGAAAACATGTCAAGGTATGTTTAGTTACGCAGGCTTGTAGTTTATACACAATGCACAACAAAACACTGCTTCATTAAAACATATGATGTGGCTTGTTTTTATGGTCTAATCAAATTAGTAATAGGTGTGCTGTATTTTATATTAAAATAGTATATGCCATATTATGAAAATAATCAGGACATTATTTGAAAATTTAAATGTATATAACATCGGGCACTAAATAATGTTTTTAAATAGTTTTTTGAGACG
Source organism: Dreissena rostriformis (assembly GCA_007657795.1). Taxonomy (NCBI): domain Eukaryota; kingdom Metazoa; phylum Mollusca; class Bivalvia; order Myida; family Dreissenidae; genus Dreissena; species Dreissena rostriformis. The sequence goes on from VMBQ01001765.1 coordinate 95,999, forward strand.
TTTACGAATTGCTCAATCTTGTTTTGCTGTATGTGCTAGTATGAGTTATTTATGAAAATACCTTTTTCATGGATTAAATATGGCACATAAGTGTGCTTGTCTTATCGTGACCGATTTTTCAGTTCATATGTCACCAGCTTGGCTATTTGACACAGTCTGCGAGAAGACGTTTTATAGCATAGTTTGTCTGCGGAACATGCGTGTGAAGAAAAATCCCATATATACCGCTATGAAAAATGTGCACATACATTGATATGCATTGCCAACACACGCTAGTAGACTAGCACACGCTTAATAACTAGAAATTCACATTTACAGATGAAAAAAAAGTAATATTTATGTCGAATCCTTTTTACACTGAGATAAGTGCGGTTGATATGGGTGCTTCTGCCAAGGCATTACAAGCGGCCTGTTACTGATCTTGATTTGAGGCATTCATGATTTGGGTCCTCATAGATTTTGATCATGTATAGATGTATAGCCATTATAGAGTTTGAATCTACGTATGTTTCAGATACAATTTCAAGGAGTGGCTGGATAGTGTTGTCCTGTAATTAATCAAGATAATGTTCACACTGATAACCATCAGTAAACAACCTGAACCGTGCAATTGCTTTTGTATGTGAATAAGCTGAATACAACCCCTGACATATTAAAAACGCAACTTCCATAATTCACATCTATCTATGATATTTAGGTAGCGCATCAACAACACACTTTGCAGTAAGAAAAACAATGTAAAATGCATATAGCAAAATAATCAAATAGCCCCAATATCATTGGACGGCCAATGACAATTAAAATTACATCTATTATATATTAAAAGTCCATGCAACAGCTGTGTCGCACTGTTTTTGTAAATTGTCGAAATTTAGATCTATTCATTTTGATTTATTCCATGAATCCACGATTTTCAATACGAATGATGCGTATAATACATGTACATTTCTATTTGCTATATATTTTCTGACAATGAAATTTACATTATTTGTTAAGTTTTCCGAACAATTCATAAAGCAATTTAACATTCTGCAGTTTAAAAGCTATTTAAATTTGTATAAAAAGAAACGTCTGAAAAACAAATGACATTGATATCATTGTATATTCTTAATATATACAAAAACAGGACAAAGATCGGATCCCCGATTTTCGCTCTAGCGGATATTCTAATCAAAACTAAATTTCCGGACACTTTAACCCAAAATTTAGTTTGAAATTAGCCACATCATTATTAACATCTTTAGGGTTAATAATGCGATGAAAACAACCACATGTTTTCGTCATTGATTCTAGATTTTGCTGATGGACACGGACATCAAATGACATCTACGAATCACATTTCGTTGATTTTGGAGTATTTAACCGTAGACGTGTGTTCTCGTTAGAAATGAATTGATTCAATTTGTTTTACAGCCTAATGGTAATTTTCTGATATGCCTTTCATTGGCTTAAGCATCATGTATCTATATTAAACATTGTTTGAAATTATATTTAAAATAAAAACACATACAGGAATATCTGTCAAATTGCATGTTTCACTCGTGTACTTATATCACAATACAAACAACGAGAGAACCTTTTAAATGCATTATTAGAAGCTATCAACGTGACGTAAGTAGTACAATTCTTTAAACTAATTTAAAAACGAGTTATCTCTCTTTTGAAGAAATAAGTTTCATATCGGTATTTACATAAAGAACGATATTTATGACATAATTTATGTATTTTATATACAGACAATCTAGCGAATTATGCTGATACAGAAGCGGAACACAATTTACATCTAAAACGTATCTCTGAATGCACTGATGACTCTAGATCAAATGGAAACGGTAATCATTGTTTTCAGACATGACGGTCCTCCTCGCCTTTACGAACGTTGATTATACAAAAGCAAGGTTTAACATATCCAGGTTTACTCTTCAAGCCCACTCATTCATTCTTTTGACAAAAGTTAACCAATCACTTCATAGTTTTAAGTCAATATAATGTATAAGATATCGTTCGGTATCTCCCACAAAACGTATTTTTTTGCATCTTATAGGTTGTTCTTAACTTACATTTTATGTTTGCAATCGAAACCGGGCATGACGGTATTACTCAGAAAAACTGACTGTATTTTGTCTACAATTGCATTCCGATTGACATCAGCGGGCGTCCGTCAGGGATGTCTGCTCTCTCGCGTCCTGTTCAACATTTTCCTTGAGAAGATAATGCAGGAGACTCTCCATGACCACCACCGCCCTATCTCCATCGGTGGAAGACCCATCTCCAACTTGAGATTTGCTGATGACATTGACCTCAAGAGTGGCACAGTAGTCAACTTCAAGATCTTACCAACAGACTCTATGAGAAAGCAAGAGCAAACGGGAAGGAGGTCTGCACGAAAAAGTCAAATATCATGTTGAAAAGCAAGACCAACACCACTGCAGTCATCACCATGAACGGCGAGAAGCTAGAGGAAGTTACCAGCTTTAAGTACTTGGGCGCCACAATGTCCAATGATGGTACCAGTACCGCTGAGGTCCGAATATGAATTGCCATGGTGAAGGCAGCGATTGCCAGACTGAGCAGGTTGTGGACAAGCAGTTCCATCAGCTTCCCCACCAAGTAAAGACTCTTCAAGTACCCCGTAGTCTCCATCCTACTCTACGACTGCGAGACCTTTACGCTTCACGCGGACACAGAGCGCAGGATACAGGCATTTGAACATAAATGTCCTCGAAAACTTCTCCGCATCTCCTACACGGAGCACAAGACCAACGAGTACGTCCGGAACACGACTGCAACACTTGTCGGTCCACAACCACCCCTACTGGCGACTGTCAAAAGACGAAAGCTGGCTTGGTTAGGACACGTCACCAGGCATGACTATCTGTGCAAGACTATTTTTCTAAGGGCACGCTAGAGTGAGGTAGACGTAAAGGCCTTCAGAGAAAAAAACTGGATGGACAGTGTAAAAGAGTGGACATCCCTTCATATGGATGAACTTCTCTCAGCAGCACACAACAGACCTGAGTGGAGGAGGATTTCTGTATTGTCTTCCCTCATTTCCCCCCCTAACGGCAAAACCGGTCAAGGGATTCATTATGATGATGATGCTGTATTCCAATTGCAAATGAGACACATGCTTGCATCTTGCTTAGTGCTCAAATATTTGAAAAAACCTTATGTTCATTTCTAGTCCTGATTTAACTGCCAATTCAATGAACTGCGGATATAGTAATTGTGTTATTCTATGCGATTGTGAGAAAACAAAAATATTTGGTTATTCTTTTGCTTCGTCTAAGTTTTGTTCGACGACCTTTATTACAAACACACAATTTATTTTGTTCTGGCCTTTACATATCATGTAACGATAAATGATACATTTTTCATAAATATTTTTAAAAGGAACAAAAACATTCATTCTTCGTGCAAAATACTACGGAATAACATTAAGGCCATCGTGGTTACATATTAAAATCCAGAGGGTGACAATGCGATAGTGCGATAGTACGATGTCGACAATGCGATACTACGATGGCGACAATTCGATAGTACGACGTCGACAATGCGATAGTACGATGGCGAAAATGCGACAGTGCGATAGTTCGATGGCGACAATACGACAATTCGATAGTGCGATAATACGATGAAGACAGTGCGACAATACGATGGCGACAGTGCGATAGTACGATGGCGACAATGCGACTATGCGATAGTGCAATAATACGATGACAACAGTGCGACAATACGATGGTGACAGTGTGATAATACGATGGCGACTATGCGATATATATATATATATATATATATATATATATATATATTCCCATATGTGGTTACGAGAATCGACAAACATTCGTGCCCTTCCCGTCCTACCCGCTAAAAGAGCTCACCAAAACTACCCTGATACTGATCAACTCTATTAGCATAAACACCACGACTGAAGTGTGTCCTATATCGATGCTCGGTTTTGTTCGTGCATGGGTTTGGCGTAAGAAATGACAGCATAACCATAACATAACAGTTATTCGGATATTAGTTTATATATTTATCCTGATTCCAGAACAAAAACTAATAATACATATACACGCTACTTTAATATATTATATTTAATATTCAGAATTAACATGCATAAAGTTCATTGTCAGGTAAATGCTTGCGTGCTATAAAACAGTGCT
>VMBQ01001765.1:100997-134301 GCA_007657795.1 Dreissena rostriformis
ATGTTCTTTTTCAGCCTTCGTCATAAAAGTATCACTTAACGATTGGCTTGCAGACTATACTACAATTCACTGATTAATGTTTTATTGCAAAATTATATATAAACCTATGTGTACACAGCTGGACTTTGTCATAACATGTGATCGAGTCTTATATGTTACTTACAAACAAAATATTTTAAATAATATCTTCGCCAAAATAGAGTTACAAAATTGTTTATAAAACATAAAGATATATTCAAGTAATATGTTGTACCAATATATCAATTATATAGTTTGTTAGCTGAAAAATGTATTTATCAATAAAATAGTGTGTAATTGTGAAACTCATCATTAATTACATGCTGATGAGTACAAAGCGTATGAAAAGCAGTTTATCAAGTAACAAACGACTCAAGTATTTTAATAAAACATCTTCTGCACGGTAACAAATTGCTATACAATTTCAATGATAACTTAGAAATGGGCACACATGCATTTTAAAAATATATGTATAAACATTTTAATCATAAAAACACTCAATATTATAAAAATAATTGAATCGTGATACAGTCCAAACCTGTATAATGTAATTATATTGTAACAACATACTAGTATTCATGCAATTTTCATTCAGCAAAATGTGTTTTAATTTTGATGAACTTTACCGCATTATACTTTAAAAACAAGGTAAAGTGTAAGGATGAAATTTTACTTCCTTGGTGTAGTATTCCGCTTGGAAATTCGCGGCTTTGCCTTGGGTTACAGCATGGTTAAGGATCATCCCTTGTCGGTCCGCGAAAATGTTAGAGGTCGCCTAGCCCCCACTACGTGACACACGCGCCTTATGTCATGACGAGCCCGGCGTCTTCCACACTGCATATTGCTGTTCAGTGTCTGTATCATGTAACCACAGTCACTTCCCATATGTGGTTACGAGAATCGACAATTATTCGTGCCCTTCCCGCCCTACCCGCTATAAGAGCTCACCAAAACTACCCTGATACTGATCAACTCTATTAGCATAAACACCACGACTGAAATGTGTCCTATATCGATGCTCGGTTTAGTTCGTGCATGGGTTTGGCGTAAGAAATGACAGCATAACCGTAACATAACAGTTATTCGGATATTAGTTTATATATTTATCCTGATTCCAGAACAAAAACTAATAATACATTTACACGCTACTTTAATATATTATATTTAATATTCATAATTAACATGCATAAAGTTAATTGTCAGGTAAATGCTTGCGTGCTATAAAACAGTGCTACTACAGGCGTAACAATAAGAGACTTTTAATACACCCGACATTTTCAACAAATAAGGCATTTTTTTTAAATTTGACTATATATTCATTGATTTTGTGGTAACATGTCTATAGTCAGACGTGAATTATAAACTTCTCTTTTTTTATCCAATGTGTTTATGCGTGTACTATTTGAAGTAATGTTTGTTTAATCGAACCAGTAATTCGGTTACTTTAATTTCTGTACTTAGCATGAATACACAATTTGAAATGGTAATGACGTGTAACGAAATGTCACGAAACCGAATATGTGTCTTCCCTTTTCAATTATGAATTTTAATTATAGCATAAATATTTTAGTAATGTTCGTCGTTTTTAAGTACTTTCTTTTTACGTTTGACTGCCTATTAATAAAACATGACACACTGAAATACAATATGCAACCTGAAACGTTCGTTGTAAGCAAACGTTATTGTGGATACGGATAAGGCAAAATAACTATTTATCACTCTTTTAAAATTGAGCTTAACGCACCCAAAGCACTGTGCGAATGACTTTTAAAGGGACGTGTTCACAGTTTGGTAAAATTACAGTTTTTTTCACAAATTAAAAGTAAAATTGTATTCATCACATTCAAATAATCAAAATAACACAACATCTTATTAAGATCAATATTATCCGAATAGAATACAAATTAAATTCGCATAACGTATTTAAAATTGCTCTGAATATTACGTTATGTTTCATCGTTAAATTCATTTTCATTGAAACTCAGTTTGTGATTTTCAAATACGGTCCCGTAGGTCAAGAGCAGCATATCGATCTTTATCATTTCATCAATTTAATATGATAGAGGATTCAATTGATATCGGAAATTAAACGCACAGTCTGTATCATGGCATAGAAACACAAGGCTCTTCTTTTTAGTTCATGTGAGAATATAAAAACAAAGAAAAACCATATTTTGTTTAATGTACCGTCCATATGTACAAAATATAAAGCCTACAATTCAACTATTTTTTTAAATAACAGATAAAAAAATCATGTTAAAAATAATATTTGGATATCGTTTTCGCCAATTATAAAATCACCTTTGTATTTTACATCAAGATTTTAAACAATGATAACATCATGTTAGTGTATAATCAACAACATGCATACACGTAAGTTCTTCCGATGCATTCCGGTTCATACTTCCTCTGCGGTTACATTTGGTATTTTGTTTAACATTTAATTAGTCAACACTTACAGTTCCAGTTACCGTTATATCGAATCGTGAAATAAATCGTTGCGCAGAAAAGTATCTTGGTTACTTTTAGATATAATCTTAAAGACGGTATGTTAATGTATACTAGTATACAAATAGAGTGATACTATTGAAATAAATGTCGCCATCCCTAGCGCCAGTTCTTGTTTTACTATTTTGTTACATTATGTGACTTGAAAAAAGCCAGAACATGTTTTCTTAACTCGAGTTATTTTTATATCCGGAGCATAAATTGATTCATTTATTTATAAATCGATTTGCTGGCTTGGTTTCCGTAAAAATAAACACATCATAATTGGTTTTGATAACATAAAACATTCTAAGAGCACATACCTTTAAACCTCTAACATAGACAGGAAGTCAATTCCTTGTTACCTTCCCGTTTATGACACATGCTATAAAGCTATGCATATTGATAATCACGACTCAATACAAATACCGGTGTGTTCTCGAATATTTATGGCTTACCATTAACTATTTTAAATGTACCGCGTAATATGGTCAACACGCGTAGATTAGTGAATGAAAATGGATGCTTTTTCCTTTGACAATTATTCACAATTTTGATGGGCTTGTCTCTTATTAATACTTCGAAGACATAGCATACGTAGTGCTAAAACGGATATGTCTCAGCGAGTAAAGGTAATTTATTTGCTGTTTTCATATTATAAGATCAGGTAGACTTTTAAGTTTATAATTTACGGCAGTTAATAAACTTACCCAGAGAGTTTACGATAAATCGCTAACTGAACATTCAAGCAGATTTTTAAAATCAATTTTCAATGTTTTATACTCATGACTCATTTCGCCTTTAAATGTAAAGTAAGGACATTTAAGTTATACGTAAGTGTTATTTTTTGTTTCTTATAAATCCTCACTTTAACGGAACGTTTAAACAGGTAGTTGAAAGCAAACATATTGAAATCGTCATGTAGAGGTGAACAACGATATTCACTCGTTCATTTATATTCAAAATATGTTTTATGGATATAACCGCAAATGTTATTAGTTTCCGTAGTTGACAAACAAGTCGTTCAATTATAAACAGCATTTTTGATAATTTTAAAATACCACATACTTATTAATATGTACAGTTTAATAGAAATTCATAAATTTCATGATGATGTTAGTCATATTTATACAGATCATGTCGTTAAAGAATAATTTGTTACAAAAGTGATTATGATTAACAATACGTTTACGATAGCCAGCTACAAACATTTTTAAAGTGACTGCCATAAAGACTGTTAGTTTCAAAATGTGTACATCGTCGAAGATAATATGACACGCGTTATGCGAAGATGTGTCTTATGCAATATGAGGCCAGCGAAGCTTCAGACCAGCATGCGCAGTCACACAGTCTGGTCAAGAGATACGCTATCCTTAAATTGGACCACGGAAGATTGCGTGTGTTTATAACGCATATTGTAGCTCCTGACCATACTGCGCGACTTCGCATGCCTTTCTTAAGTTAAATCAGGCCGCATATGTTATACAACCCATTTTCGCATGACGCGACTCATATTTAAGTGTTTTTTAAATGATACTTTTGCATAAATATTTCACGAAGTAACAGGACATTGATTGTTTAAAATCAGTCTGAGAAATAAACTGACATGTTTATATGAATATATTAGTGTTGATCATAACATACAGTAGCAACTCCCATTTATCCGGTGTTTTACCATTTTAAACATGTTTGTGGCTGATTGTTCTATGTTCTACCACGCAATGAAGTGTAGCACGTGCAAACGCGTGACTGTGTTAATGATTATAATCAATTTCTTCAATTCAAAAGCATGCATTTATATTACACTGTAAATTGAGTATGATAGAAAAGACATTCATAACATATATTTGTGAAAAGAGTCATACATGTTTGACAAAATCAACATTCAGGTTGCCTTTTCAATTAAACAGCTGTTTCCTATTTACATGTTGCAGTCTCGTTCAGGCTCTGTACAAGAAGTGTGGATACATGGTATTTTCAATTACCTGCTTGTATGTTTTCAAAATTAGATATTTAGAAGCGTAGTAAAGCAATGAATGACCTAATTTGTATTGGACATATTTAATTAACAGCTCTTATAATTTGAAATTCTTAAACACATTTACTATAAAACGGTTGCATAATCGTTTTATTTTCCGATGATATGGCCCATTTTGTTAAACTAGCGACTATGGACTTTTGATTTATGAATTAGGAACATAACAAGAAGACTTATTCGTTACAGTATTTTTTCGATGTCATGTGTAGTTTGTTTCAATACTTTGTACATGAACATAGGTATATGCAATCATAAGTAAGCACTGCTTTTAAAAAGCAATCATATTTAATGCAAGTGTTTTGTTTTCAGGAAACACCAACCTCTTCTCTGTTAAACGGATAACGTGGGAACGAGTACGAGCTATTGCTCAGTGTTGATAACAGCAGTAATTAACAACAATAATCTCCTACTTGTTCAGTTTTGTACGCGTGAATTCAGTTTTGTATTCCGACATTTTTAACATAGATGCTGATAGTTTCATTTTAACTGCATGCCTTTGACCTTTTAAGCATGTCAAATATTTCGGAGCTAACGACAAACAACTCAAGTGAGGTGGACATGGAGACAATAAACGATCTAGAGAAGGAAAAGTATCAGCCTACTTTGATTATTCTGGTCGTACTGATGATAATTGGGTTACTGGGTAACACCTGTGTAGCTGTGGTTTACACAGTTAAGCTCAAAAGAGCCAGCGCCCGTGTGTATATTATATCACTAGCACTGGCGGATGTGTCAGTGTGTATTGTTGGTATGGCCTACCATATTTATGACTTGACACATGTTGTTACCTATCATAGTGCGGTCACATGTAAAACACTCAGTTTTTTAATCAGTGCATGTACTTTGAGTTCGGTTTTAATATTATTTTTGGTTGGACTCGACCGTTATTTAAAAATATGTCGACCACTGAAAAAACAGATTGTGGATTTTGGTGATAGGAAAGCTTGCAGCATTGTAGTTTGCTTGGCTATCGTAATCTCAGTGCCGTATACGTTTATATATGGTCCTAGCTTCGTGCCATTATACCAGTATAGAACAAACACAAGAGGAACTGAGTGCTTTATACAAGACATATACAGTGTATCTAGCAATTCGTACTTGGGAATCGGATATCTTGGATTTATCATGCTTTTATTCATATGTTTAGTGATGTTTCTGATTATTACGTATAGTCTTATTTGTCTGAAAATTCATCGTTCTAACAGATTTCAAATCACAATCCATAAATCGGTCGGTAAATGCTTTTTTTGCAAACTTAAATCACAACGGCATAGGAACCAAACCAACTGCGATGTAAACACTGTGCAATGCAATAGATCAACTAAAGAAGATTTTGGTGTGGAGTATCCAAATAATTCAATAGATTTATCAATTATCGAGAAAACCGCTGAACGAGTTCCCGCGAACATTCAACCACAATCGAAGCGAAAACCTGCTATATCAAGTGATGAATTGGGTATACACAAAGAAACAGTGTTAGATACAACTCCTAAAACAAATACTGAATTAGATATTTACAAAAGAAAAAAGAAACAGCCAATTGCAAGCAGTCTTACTCGTCATACAGCAAAAGGGTCAGTTGTCAAAGAGCGCAATTCGCGAAAGATAACGATGATGATGCTGACTATCACCGTGTTTTTCATCGTGACGTATCTACCATTTATAGCAGTCTCTGTTTTGGATGCAGTGGATTCGGACTTCTGGTCGGGTTTGTCTGTTTCACACATTTGTTTCTATGACTTCTTGTTAAGGATATACGTTCTTAATAATGTTGCTAATCCATTTATCTACAGCTTTTGGGGTGTACATTTTCGGCGTGAACTTGAAAATTTGATTCGGAAGCTTTTCAGGTGTACTCCTAAAAGTACGATTACTCTTAATCGATCATCTACAAAATATTCAGCAAATCGAGAGATATAAAACTAACGCGATTGCTTTTGAATGGTCTTATATAAAGCTGGTTGAAGTGTATATATTTAAACAGTTGGTGCGTATAAAACTTTTGTTTCGCTGTATATAATGTGTGAATGTGTTATATTTGTTGTAGTTTTTCATTGTTGGAATATGCCTATAAAAGCACTGTTCATATTTTGAACTGAACAACAATGTACATTATTTTGCAGTGATCTGACTGGCATAAAGCAGTGATAATATACGTCGTCACATGAATTATATACTGGTTTAGATAGTACATTTTTGTTTATGGTTGTGTTGTGAACGATTGTATATATAGCACTATTGTATACGACTGTTTTAATTTGTGTTATATGCCATCGATCCAACGTCTGTTATCCCAGTACGACCTTTTACTTAACCTATCATACCGTGGTATAAACTAAGCTGTATTTTTTGTCGTTGAAGGAAACACACTCTTGCTGTATATTTACGTCATTATGTTTCTGTTAATGAATTCATTTGAAATGTTTCTTTGTAGTTGTTGTCCCATGTCAGTTTTTCGTCGAAATGAAGATATTGAAACTTCGAAAATGAGATTATACAAAGTGTACTAGGTGAGTGTGGAATACTTATATATTACTTTATTTGGCACGAAAACATAAACCACTCGTAAGGGTATATGTCCACGTGTTTCTAAGCCCCGCTGAACAAACTTATCCGTGTTCAAAATAAGGTTAGTTATCTCTATATGATTAATCACTTTCGTATTTATATTCCAACTTAAATGCTGATTTTCTAGTATTGAACTTTGATACAGTAGAAACATACAAAGAAAGACAGAACCATGTGTTCTATGAAATTAAATGTCCACTACATATTTCAATGTGGTTATTAACATGTATAACGCAGTTGCCGTTGTAATATTATATGAAGGGAATGATTTGCCTTAATACCGAAAAATATATTTATACGTTAAGACTTAGATGCGTGAAGCACTATTGTTCATGGCTCCATTTTTATATTTAAAAACGTACGTACACGCTTATGGATAAGTTAAATTATGGAGTTGTACATAGTTTTGTATAGTAAGACTATTGTTTTCTATTTACATTCTAGAATAAGAGATATTATATTTAATAAATTAGGCAAGGCACAAGTCGTTAAACGTTTATACAAGCACAAGTACAAATAAGTAACTTTATATAACGTTTAAATAAAAAAAGCAAAAAAGTAATAGCACATCTGATGGATCTTGTATTTCTGATTTGCTATCTGATGTTTAAAACTTATAATGTGCCCTATAGTTATCATTTAATCCCGTGCATTTATAAAATATTCTAGTTTTGAGTAGCTCAAGGGAACAATGTTTTTCTAAATATCAAAAAGCGACTTTAAATTAAATGAATCATTTCTTTGAATAAGGCATTATATTGTTATACACTTACTGATCACATTAATTTATATTTCTTTTTTGGTAATTTTTTTTTTAACACTGTTAATAAGTGCACAGTTCGTTCCATGTTTCCAGTATAATCATGACATTTCAAAGTTGACTAACATCTTTATGCAATTTATTTTGGGATTATTAAACAAGTATAACCGAAATGGTGCTTATGCAACTTTATGGGCTTATCCGGCATACACTATTTGCAATACCTTGACACGTTAAGATTATTATTAGGTCACGCAACCGATGATCGTTGCAATTTCGTTTTTCAATAAGAGCTTGAAAGCCCAATAGTAATTTCAAAGCCGTTTATGTGTGATAATAATTTGAAACTAACAATAATACTTTCATAATAATTTCACAATAATAATTTCAAAGCTACTTATGTCTGACAACATGTTTATAATTCATATGACACTTCAATATACCGCATGTAACTTGAAACGCTAATTGTGAGCAAATTTACCCAACGTGATTTCGGACACGACACAACAACTATTGATCAGGGAGAAAAGCTTTAACAGACCAGATTGTACTGTTAATGCAAAAAGAAGTTAATGAAAGAATTGAATTAAGGTGTTATATTGCCAGTTTACAACACTTTTGGAAGTTTTAGCGAGCTTTCAATTACAATTGCTATAACTTTCACCTGTGCTTGCTTTGTTGGCTATCACGCCGTGTTCAATAGTATTTCATTCATATCACTTTAGTCAGTTTTCCAACTCACACTTTAACTGGGAAAGCTAGTGTATCAGTACTACGTGCATATACTAATGCAAGTAACTCACCACTGCCTTTCCTGAAGTGGTAGGGAAGATGTCATCAATCCAATGTCAACACTCCACACAAGTTATGTTGTCGGACCGGGGATCGAATCCGCGATCCTTGGATTTTAAGTCCAGCGCTCTACCAACTGAGCATGCCAAGTCGAATTCGTTAACTTCAATTGGTTTTGCATTATGATGTTTTAAGCTCGTGGACATATATAAGATATCATTTCACTGAGAAGACTTAACTCTTTATTTATCCTTAAACATTTTTATTGTTTCGGCTTTAATGTTTGAGAGAAAATCTTAAAACTTATTTCGGACCACAAGAACATAATTAGAATAAAGGCAATTTAAATTTTAATCGGGAAAAATCACTTACTCTTGCCACTCAGTTTTTTAAATCTAAAATCATGTCATGTGAGAAAGGTACAATACATCTATCTTGACCATTTTATCCAGAAACAGTGCATATTTTTTATACGATATTAACGATGATGATACCCGATTTTTAAATGACATTTTTTTCAGTTTAGCATATTTGACCAGTTTAATTTTGACATTTAAAAACAACAACATGATTTTTTTCAACAACGTTTGTAAATAGAAGGACAAATATACTCATGTCGAGGAAAAGCCTCATTTCGCTGAAGTCGATATTATATATGTACACACTTGATTTCGGTCCCAAGATTGCAGCTCCAATTGAAATTAAAAGGCATGATACACGAATTAATATTTTGTTATGAGTTAAATTGACAACCACAATTGTTTGGTGTGGACAATCACGCATTCCGATACACGGCTAGAACTTTGTTCGACAAGCTGTAACATTGTTTCCTACATGGGACTTATCGAATATTGTAATATTGTTTTGACCGTTCATCTCTTCATATTGATAGGTTTCATCTTTTTCTCCCAAGTAACCAACTTTGTGATGATAGAAGGTCAAATCCTTCTATACATATCGTAAGAAAACGGTTTGCATGTGACAAGACAATGTTACCTTCTCGTTTGACGAGTCGACTTCCAAATCAATCTCCGTCTTCCTTTCCTCCCATGTAGCCAACCTACCAATTTAAATCATCTTAGGCGAAAGCGTGCTCAAGATATTGTATGGAAAGAATTTCACGTTACTTGCCCCAGTTACTTATACTTATAGCCTGTTGACCTAAATTTCTCCCTGTCCACCGAAGTAACCAGAATACCTATTACGGTTATGTTCGATCAAAGCGTTATCAAGATAGTGTACGGAAATTATTTTCTTGTAAAACTCCCAAGACCATGTGACCTCAAACTTTCACTGTTTACTTCAAAATCGATAGTCGTCTTTCTGTTCTCGTGTATAGCCCGTCATACAAATTCCATGATCGTAGATCGAATCGTTCTCCGGATACAGTGGGAAAACGAAATGTTCTATGAACCGACAATCCGGTCCTTTTGACTAACCGACAAACGGAGAGACATAAAACAAACCGACGTCTCCAGGTTGGCGCATTATTACTCTATGTCACATTTATTTAACGAAAAACCACACACATATAATCAGCTGTTATATGGTAACGCAAGCGCATACATATTTACAAAAATCCTCTACCCATATGCATTATGCAGACGTGCATACCTTAATTTGTTATATTTAGATGATAGCGTTAACATTAAAGCTTATTCATTCATTCGAACTGAAAGTTAGGCCAATGTTTTTTTATATTTCGGTTAACAAACCCGCCGATGGAAAACTCCGGTTTTGTATAAATAATATAAAAAAAAATTGTTCTTTTCCTGCGTTGAAACTTTACCGACAATAAATCAATGAAACGTCAGAGACAATGTTCACAAACCCGAGATCCCAAGCCTTATTGACAAACCAGTTTGACCCTGTCAAACAAAATGCGCATGCAACAACGCAAAAACGTGTTATATTCATTTCCAACATTCACTTTACTTGTTCTTCCAAAAATGGCGAACGAAACTGTTTCAGAAATTCTTAAATATGTTACACATGCCCCAATCTCTAAAACTTATGTATTAATTTGTAGAAAGTGTCTACTGGAACAATCATGGCTCTATGCACATCCGTAAACATGAAAATCACATAGCAAACTCTTGTAGTCATCACATTGTTGTATGAACACAAAGCAAAACTCGGGTAACATTGTTTGCATTTGGGTATACAATGAAATGTACAGTTAAACCATTGTAACGAGTTTAAAATTATGGTCAATTCATAAACATGATAAGTGTATAAACATGTTGCATCTTTTTTTATCGGTTTTTAACAACGCTTGGTTTTTCCTGTAAGCCAGTAGACCTTTAATAAAAGTGTAAAGTACGTCAGAAAGTAATGTATTCACCGATACCGAAACTAGATTCTGTCCAAACGCAAAAATGAGGAAATTGTTACTCGACAGTTGGTTGTTTGTTGTTTATGTACATTGATCTTTTGACTTGTCAGCGGTTTAGTTATCTAGGAAATACATACGTTTAATAGCCGGTAGTAAACGGTCATATGAAACACTCCAATCTATAAAAGATATAGCAATTACCGGAAGAGACAATCTTATTTAAGGCAACAACGTAAATGCCGGAGTTCGATGTTAACCTATTCAAACTCTGTACCATATAGTAATTGACGCGAGATTCGTGTTGTAATATTGATATGGACTAAATAGCGTTTTATTTTCACAATTAATTCTAAAGGTTGAAGTAATCATTTTCGATTTATCGGTGTTTGTTGTTTGTCGTCTAGAAAACACCGGCTTGAATTGCTGGTGGTAAGAATAATATTATGAAAGCGTTTAGAGCAAATAGATTAACCACCACGCATCAGAAAAATAAAACGGTGGTTATTGTCGGATTAATAATCTTTATGCGCACATTATTTAGATTCTAAATAATCTTTAAGTGTGTATGCAACTGAGATGTATATGCACTGTGTGGCGCTCATAATCGCGTCTTCTTTTTACGTTGTTTTTCATAAGACAACTTAACACTTGATTTTCTGTATCTGCAGGAAAACGATTATCATTTTTAAATTGTTTATTAATTCGAATATTGGAAACATAAACAGGTATTTTAAATGAATGGTTTGCAAACTAATTTTCAATGTAGTGCGGAAAAACACGCATTACAAATGTATACGTTATCACGAGCCAGTTGCATAAAACACAGTTTGATCAACCTTGTTATTTTTCTAATCCTGTCGGTCAAAGGATTGTACAGTTAATTCCTTAGAATGTGAATTAAGCAGTCGTTATATAATTATAATTCAGGTAGTGGAATAAAACAGTTCAGTCGCAACCAAAAAAGTTCTGCTTCCAACTCCAGACGAAACGGTCGGCCATGGGTCGAGGCAAAGGAGCCTCAGTAATTCCAAATTGGATGGCTTATGGAGTAGCAGGTACGTAACTCGTTACGTCGAGGGTGCTTCAATACATTTATGTATGTCGTTATCATAGGCTTATCTACGGTCCGTCATTAAACTTCGTAAGTCTCGGGCTAGTTCGTGTTTTTGTCTGTTTACATTAAACGGACCAAGGTAAGAAAATACTAAGTAAATGATTTGCTAAAGTGTTTAATATGTCATCATTTTGTAAGCAAAAAAACCTTGGTTTCATATAAAACATTATCTTTAATGGTCACCAAAGTACAACGTTAAATAAGATTTCCCTACGGAGCTTTGTGACTTCAGGCCAAGGACGACAAGGTAGGGTATTTTCTGTGTAAAAGAATGCTCTTTTAGACACAAATATGTGCAAAGGACGTTCAGTGAGGCCACTTTGAACGCACGTTCNCCGGTTCCACCGGTTACTCACCGCCGGTCTCGACTGTATGTCCGTCTCTACTTCAGCCCGTGCGTCCGCAAAACTTGATAACGCGATTTCTTTATTATAAATTATGACTTAATTTTATCAGATTATAATTGTATGATGACGTTATCGCATTGAGTTACCGTGCCAATATTGGATGTTCTTCCTTTCACAGGAAGCATCTGGGTGTATCCTAACTACGGGAAGCTGACTTCAGAACACGTGGCCTGCTCGAAGACGGTAATACACAACTGTGTTCGCGGCACGTGCAACATGCCGTTCCTGACGTTCGCCTTTTCCATGGTTACAATAGACTGGATATGTTTTGGGCTCGGGATGGCCTTACTGGCATCGACCTACTGCAGGTCCGCTTGTCGAGATTAAGTCTTCTATCTGTACAATAGTATGGCGTACCGTTTGTGTCTAAAGTCAATTCATATAATACGCACGTCAGCTCAATGAAACTCAAACTATTCATCAAATGTCATACCGTTTGGTCCAACGTCAATTTACATGTACGAACCTTATCGTAATGTAAGAATACATATAATTTACTGTTCTACTACATTAAGTTTTTAATTCCTCAATCTGAACCATGAAAGGTCGTCCCATTTGGGTCAGAAGTGAATGTACATGTACGCACGTCAGCAATTATTGGGCTTTTTAACATATGGCGTACCGTTATTGTCAGAAATGTAGTTAAAAGATCTTGCTAACAATTTGACAAGATAACAATTAAAAAACAAAGAGACATATATTCAATAAAGATTGTATCCGGATGGACTATATTCAAGCAAGCAAAATAACTCTCCTGAGTTAGAAAAAAATAATATTCAAAATATCCCTTCGTATATCGATAATCATCAATCAAAATGGTAGTAACAACTCTTTACCATCAGTCACCGCCCGACTGAGTAAAACGAACATTAATATGTACGCACGTCAATTAAGTATAGAGCAATTCAACTGTTGTATTTAACTTTCCTGTATTATCCTATGGCGTAGCTTTATGTTAAAAAGTAAGCACGCCAGCAAAATATAGATTGATTGAACATCTTATGACGTACAAATATTACTGCAGTTATAATAACTACAGGAGTAACATTTTTTGTCTGATTCATGTTTTTATATTCTCTTCATGTTGTCTTAAACTTGATTTTACTATTCAATAAATAAATTTACAATAAAAGTGTTCTTTCTGGCAATCCTCTTCTGCATATATGACAGAATTCAGCCACTACATGACACGCATAAACATATAAAGTACATTTATATGGCGTAACGCTGTATGTTTTTGTTGTTCATGCACGNTCGTGTAGTTAATGTGTATGTTTTTTTAGAAAGAGTTCAGACTATAACAAGCATCAACAATCATTCTTCGATATCGTATAAGTGTGTTGCTTATGACATTTGTTGCATAATTATATTAAAAGATCTTTATTATATGATATAAAGCAGTATGAGGTTAAACGAAGTAAGGTAAATATGTATACGTAATTTAATGA
This sequence comes from Dreissena rostriformis, assembly GCA_007657795.1. NCBI lineage: Eukaryota > Metazoa > Mollusca > Bivalvia > Myida > Dreissenidae > Dreissena > Dreissena rostriformis. Next base: position 114,965 of record VMBQ01001765.1, read on the forward strand.
TTAAAAAAACAGCATATCGCTTAACGTGTTCGAAATACGATAAACCAGGTACAGCACTTCTTAGACAATAATGGGTTGAACCAAGTAATGTATCCATTTATACGTACTAAATTAATGATAAAAAGGAACATAACGCCCAAAGTATTTAAAACACGATGAACCAGGTACATCACTTTTTATACTAAGTGTACACATTTTAGTGAAATCTGTATATAAAGGAATAGGATCCACATATAACAGTATGACAGATATTTCACTCTCAAATTAACGATGTTTCTTTACAAATAAATTTCAAACAAACTAGGTGTTAGAAAGATCCTGAATATGTTACATCACGACAATACAAAAGGAATCAATTCAATCAAGCAACAGGCGCTGCTATCTCTGATCTAAACAAGAGCACCGCATAGCGGGTGCCAACGCTCGGCTGTAGGTGCTTGGATTTTGTTTGTTTTGACCTTTGAACTTGAAGGATGATCTTGACCTTGACCTTGCACCACTCAAAATGTTCANAATTAAATGATAAAAAGCAACATAACGCCCAAAGTATTTGAAAATCGATAAACCAGGTACATCACTTTTTAGACACATATAACAGTATAACAGATTTTACACTCTCGCATTAACGATGTTTCTTAACAAAAAAAATTCAAACAATCTAGGTGTTAGAAAGATCCTGAATATGTTTCATCAAGACAATACAAAATGAATCAATGCAATCGAGCAATAGGCACTGCTATCTCTGATCTAAAAAAGCGATGATCATTTTGTGTAAGCTGGAGATAAATAATATTTTCTAATACAAACTGATAATTCAGCTGCACCAGCAAAGACAAAATATATCTCATTATAAAACAAGGTTCTCTATTAAATTAAGAAGAATTTGTTTTAAACAAAATGCAACTGTATATCAGGTAGGCGTGTGCTTTGAGAGTTTGTTCTGATAAAGTTTAATCTACAATCGCGCTGAATGTACTTTTCCTGGAAAATAACAATAATAAATGAAATAGAGATAGTTGCTGACACATTTATTTATTAGATATTAGATAGTATATAATGCATTTCAAGTGTGTTTTGATGGTTGTTTTAGTTGATGTAGTTCTTGTTTTAACATAAATTAGTATAATGTTGAACAGAAGTATAAAACGTATTCATATTGAATGTTGGTATTGTTTTGAAACATAGCATTTAACCGACTGTAATGGACGATTTGGCTCTATATGACAAATTGGAACATATTGTGGAAAAGCGGTGTAATTTCAGATCGTTCACTGCGTTTGAATATACTCGTGTTAATTCATTTTCTTTTTTTCCGAAACGTTTTTACAAAGTAAACATAAAAAAAACATGAATCATTATAATGACGTTTGTGGGGCCAGATGGACCACTTCTTACAAACGAATATAATACTTTAAAAAAATTAAGTTTTCGAAAACAAGTTACCTGTACTTTTGGCGTGAAGTAGGGAATGAAGATGTTAAACGTGTGGAATTGGAGAGCTAAATTTAAAATGCATGTTCAACATGAATGGTTCGATATTGTTGTGTAATGGATTTAAATGGATATGTTAAAAAAATTGCAACCTGACAATTTTCAATGAAAATATTTATAGAAAATCAAGCGCGATATGATTCTTAACGGACATATTTAAATATTGGCGAACTTGCAATTGTCAAAGGAACATGCAATTGATTTAAAACAGAGTCAGAAACATGTTATCATTATGTAAAACACAAGAAACGACACTTTAAACTAAAAAAAAACGATGTTTCGGGCTTTTATTATGAATTTTAAGTAAAATTTTAAGTAAAATTAAAATTCGAAATTCAATATAAACATCATTTTTTAAATTTACAAAATGCCAGTCCTTGTTCGCGTTTTGCTCGGTAAACCAACGGTGTATTTTAATTCTTGATGCCACTCTTTAAGTAAATAATCGGAAACATGCTGTTGTATCCTAAAAACGTATTAACATTAGTACACGACATGATTTAAAAGGAGTATATTATGTCATTGTATAATATTTGAACATTAAAATGCTTAATTTAATAGTTTAGTGTAGTTATAAAACTATTATGGTTAGCCCAATTAGCGACACGCTCATTGACGGCGACCTGCATATGATACGACTTAGCAAGACCTGCATATGATACGACTTAGCGAGACCTGCATATGATACGACTTAGCGAGACCTGCATATGATACGACTTAGCGATAAAACGAAAACAAACTTTTTGTACATATGTGAACAAGGTTTATTATCGAGTCACGGGTATATAACGATTTCTTACCAAACATATCATGTTTTACATAAATAAGACGAAGCATATTTTTGTTTCATATTTTCAAAAGATTAATGATCTAATTGCGGGTATATAAAGTTGAATGCAATACTAGTTCATGTTTTGTAACACTGAATAAGCAGGCTAGTCTAGAGCTGCGCTGGTCGCATATGGCATAACACCCATTTTTACATGACGTTAACATTACAACAACACTGCGCGAACGTCTTCTATTGAATGCTTTGCATGAGCCGTTATTGTAGCTGTTTTGATATGATATCTGCATATTTATTCTTACGGTTTTATGAACGGTTCTACATCATACCCATCGTGCATTGAAATGTTAAAGGGCCAATCAGTATATTTGAACAGGAGGCATGCACGCTTTCTGTCTCTTAGTGAACGATATTAATAATGAACACTGTTTCTTATTAAACGGCATTGTACAAAAGTATGATTTCATGTCTATATTTACATATGTTGCGTTTATATTGACTACATTATATACATACAAAATGTAGCACTGCCTTGTGAAAGGTGAAAGTATAAATACAGTTTTGCATTAACTTCGTGGAATGCATCAGTTGTTTGTATTAAACGATTATATTCATCATAATACTATATCGACGTTTTACAATACTTTTGTTTCTTGAAAATCTGAGCTTTCACAAGCAATTTATTTGTAAACTGTCACAATGAAATATAACATGGCATATGCTATACAGTAATTGTAATTTCTATTCNCGATCCGATCAACTCGATCAAGCCCGACCAAGCGGTCGGGTACTGGTCTGGTTCGGTCGGCATGAGTGGTCGGGGGCGGTCGGGTAGGTCGGCATTGGTCGGGCTTCCTACCCGATATTTTTTGACATGTCAAAAAATATCGAGTAGCGGTCGAGTAGGAAATGGATCGAGAAGCGCTCGGGAAGTGGTCGTGTATTAGTCGAGTAGAAGATCGAGTTGATCGTGAAGCAATCGTGTGGCGATCGGATTGACATCTTTTACACGATCTGTACTCGAACCGCTCGACCTCTACCCGAGTTTTTTTAGATCGCAACACGATCCACTCGACCTCTATTCGATTTGATGTACAGATTTACTAGACTGCTAGCCGACGGCTACTCGACCGTACACGATCACTTCCCGATTGCTATTCGACCATTCACGAGCTCATGTCACTAAAACTTTGTACGACTGTAGTACGACCATCACGATCTGGTCGTGTGAAGATCTGGTGGCGATCGAGCTGAGGTCCACTTGGTCAAGCTGAGATCGTATAGGGCTCGCGTATAGCTCGAGATGATCCAGCGGAAATCGGAAAGATGGTTGAGTGGACGTCGTGAATGAGTCGTGTGGGGGTCGTGTGTTTTTGACAATAAGTCGAGAAGAAGTCGTGTACACCCTTTTTAGTCGAGCTTGGTCGGGTTTGGTCGGGAAATTTCGGTGATCGGAATAATCGAGTTGATCGGATCGGCAGTGGGAAACCACCATGAACGAAATTAATAATGAACATTGTTTGTTATTAAACGGCATTGTACAAAAGTATGATTTCATGTCTATATTTACATATGTTCCGTTTTTATTGACTACATTATACACATAAACAATGTAGCACTGCCTTGTGAAAGGTGAAAGTACAAATTCAGTTTTGCATTACCTTCGTGGAATGCATCAGTTGTTTGTTTCAAACGATTATATTCATCATAATACTATATCGACGTTTTACAATACTTGTGTTTCTTGAAAATCTGAACTTTCACAAGCAATTTATTTATAAACTGTCACAATAAAATATAACTTGGCATATGCTTTACAGTAATTTCTATTCTAATAATGTTTGTGTATTTTCATTATTAGTATTTGTTGGTAAGATGAATAAAGAACACATATTTTTCATCCTATACATTTATTACAGTTTATTTGCCTGGACACTAACATTAGTATATATACTTCCTTGAAAGTTAGAAGGTTAAGTGTAGCTTCGATGCGGAATGTTGTATACGACTGTTGTAATTTTGTTCAATCTGATGATACCGATGTAGACGGTGCGGGGGATATAACATGCTGTGCCTTGACCAATCGCACACGGACTTCATATCAGGCTACGAGCTCCCAACTTCACAAACAAATGTAACTACCAAACAACGACGGATGAAGCGCATACCGCCTTTTAACGGCCAGTGCACAGTTGTGAGGGTTACAACTGGTTAATAGATACCCGAAACATTCTTGTAGCACAGTTGTAATCATAATGTATTGAAGTGTCTCTCACGATAATATTTGTATAATATTTCAAATCTAGCAGCAATGAAACAGCGCTCATATAGCGTACTTGCAAAGTGATAGTGTAATGTCACCATAATGTTTAAACGGCAACAAATGATGCCATCAGTTCTGCATATATGTATAATTATGTCCACATCCCGCATACTTACATAATAATATTTAAGCGCTTCGCTTAAGGGATTTAGATTTTCTATCGAATATTTAAAAGGATACGAAGCGCATACAACCCAAAACATGCACACAACCGCTCAAACACAAACGTCTTTAACGCAGAGAAAATAATGTCGATTCCACATTTACTAACATGTGTTTCGAAAATAGTGTACAAACAGAAACGTAATAGTGTACAAATTTGGTTTATCATTATCTTTATCGTAATTGTGGTTTATTCTCACGATTCCGTTTCATTATTGTTAGTAAGTTTACAAAAAGAATGGTTTGCAAACCTTTTTACAATATGGTATTGCATGTTAATATACAGCCACTTTTCTAGAGAAAGTGTAGATTTACTACGAATGTTTCAGAAGCATTTCCTGGAAATATGAATTCCACTTGCAACTGTTGGTTACCTGTTGTGTTTTGCTGTTGATTGAAATGTTTGATAATCGAGTTTGTATACGGCACACTCGATTTCGACTTGTTAGTTTTGAGGAGATGTCATTGCTCGGATTGATATCATGCTGATTTATTTTATATCATTCGTGGCAAGGATTCATTGTAATAAACAAATACATAAATCAATCAACATGACGGATTAATGTGTGCTCAAGGAATTCATAGGTTCTTAACCATGCTGAGAGTCTGTTGTTTTATTGTAAATGTATTTTTGCAGGGAATGTTTTGAACAAATAAATAAACTGAAATACAGTTGTTGTACTTAGATTATGTTTTATGTATCGTTGCAAACCGCAACGCTGCAACTCTGTCAGTTTAAATTGCATAATAAGAACGTATTTTTTCCGGACGACTGAGATATGTACTCTGCATTCAATTTTTTTTTAACAAGATCAAAACATTGGTTACACGGCTAAGCGAAATATATTTTGTATTGGAATTGAATAGAGTTTCAGTTTCCGAGCTATTCTTCGTAAAGCTGAGACAATGTGGTGCTAGGAAACAATAAACATTTGTCTGACGTCATAATTTTAAAAAGAGGTTAGCCAAACAATCCATATTTAACTATACAATTATACTTTCCTCATATTTGAGGAATAGCTAAACTGAAAATGGGTTATGAAGATATTTTAGTATTGTGCAAACTATCAAATGCACAAGGGTTTGGTCTGTAATGTAAAGCAACTGCATAAAGGATCCAACTATTTAGCACTACGATACCGGTATTGACATGATTTATATAAACATGCACACTATCCGCTGACTGTTAAACGAACAAACGAACGAAGTATGCGTACTGTAAAATCTAACAAAACGCATGCGCAATTATCGTTTGGTGATTAATGCATTATATTGAATAAATCGTTATTGTTATCAGATTATATGTATTAACACTAACAATGCTTAATTGGTGTTAAGTTATACCTTAGTCTTGTTAAGATATAATGTATATGAAAAATTAACAATACCTCATTCAGACATAGAATCCGTTCAAAACAATGGCTAAAATGCATTAAGTTTCGTGAATGGTTCTTTTTATGTATAGTTAACGTGTAATGCATACAAATTGATGATTCCAAAGCAAAACATGTTTTTTCGTAGCCAATGTTTTGACCATTTTTCTAACACGGCACGTGCCAAATTACATATAAACAAATAAGAAAATCGTCTATGGGTTATTCTGCAATAATTATGGGCGGAGCTTATAGACTGAAAGCACGCGTTGTAACTAAACAAAACATGCCGATACATTTTCCACCAGCGTAATAATCCGGTATTTTATGAATGAAAGTATATACATATACAGTGTTATTATCGTTGTAGTTGTAACACTCTTGCGTTAATTAAAAGTGTACAATGTAAACATTTATTTTACATAAGTTGTTGTTGTTTTTATTTAAGCAAACGGGAGAAATGACACGTTTTTTCCATCCAGTTTGGCTGTTATTGAGGGCGGAGATCTGATCGCCAGAACAGCCGAAAATTATTTTTATGGGCGGAACTTCACGGAAAAATAAGATACATCATATAAATCTTGAGTAAAAACCGTTCGCATTCGTGATTTAATCCATACGCATCTAAACTTCCGGCCGTGGGTTATTCGACAGAGAACTATAACGTAAACGAATTATTTCGTAATTAACATAAACATTAACGCCTATGTTTACAATGGCACATTTTATGTAGAAATAATTTGTGTAGTCCATGTCCAAGTCATTCAAATCCAGTTAAATGCATATTTTATTTCAACGCACCTTTATCAAGTCTCACTGTGTAAATGTTATCTTAATTATATGAATATACTATATGAATCGAGTCCTTTATAAGAACTGCGTCGAAAATATATATATATACGATACAGTATACTACATTTGTAAACACCTCTCTAATAAACAAACCTTGAAATATGGTACAAAATAAGACAACCACGAACAATAAAAAAAGTACATTTAAATTGCTAAACACAGTCGCAGTCAATATGTTATACTAGTATAATTATAGGACAAGTAAAACGCAAGTTATATAATCAGTATTTTATTTAAGGCATGCGACTAGATTTCAATACAGTACTGGACAATATAAACATTATTATTATAAACATTATTATTATTAGTAGTATAATTATTATTATTATTATTATTATTATTATTATTATTATTATTATTATTATTATTATAATTATTATTATTAGTTCTATAATCATATAAATATGATAAAAACCAACACATATGAATACTAAACAAATATGTATCCAGTTTGTCATGCTACCAGAATTTCTAGGAACTATTTAATATTTAATATTACATGAAACGTTTAAAGAACACCACTTACAATTGAAAGAAAATACGAATGAAATCATTTGTATAAATGTTTGATAACTCTACCGCTTAAACTGGAGATTGGTGTTCGTTGATTTCGATTAACTTCAAGAAAAACACATGAAACACTGTCTTAGCTCGCGGCGAAACTTGGCATCCCAAAGGCTATAGATACACGGATTACATACATTATCAAGAACATATATCCTCAATATGAAATTAAAGAAAATCGATTCTGCGTTTCACAACCCTTTCCAGAAATCGTCGTTAATTGCATCCACAATAGAAACTGTTAAACATGGAAGATACGTCACGATGAATGCGACAGTAATGGTAAACATCATCATCGTTATTTTGTGTTAATTTCGCTCGTGTGCATTTGCTCCCACTATTGTATTACGTACAAGAGTGTTTGAAGACTTGCTTACAACACGGTGTTTAATATTGTCTCTNACGAGTGTCTGAAGACTTTCTTACAACACGGTGTTGAATATTGTCTCTTCTTTCAACATGTTGCGTTTTGGTTTCATCTTTCGTATTTATCGAAACGTTGTCTTTATGCAAACATAACGATGTTTCCACTGTATCTGAATGTTCATTCATTGCTGCAGCTTTAGTAGCATACATAGTTTTACTGCAATTTTTATTGTCATTGTTCGATATTTCTACTAAACTGTTTACCTCTTTCTTAATTGCAGTAGCATATGTGACTGTATCAGTTTCTGAAAGTTCGTTGTCAGAGAGTTCATCCGATTCCTGTTTCCAGCAAAAGCATCTTCGGGCCGATTTATTGAGGGCGATTGACAAAATGTTATGAAGACGAATCGTTCGATAAATAAGACTGTAAATCACAATTAAATACACAACGGAACACACGAAAACAAGAAAATTGAATCCAAGATATCCGATTCCTACATACGTACCAGTGTATGTGTCGTCAATAAAACATTCACTTCCGGTAATATTATACGCAACTCCATCCAAAGGAACTGTTCTGTGCCCATAAATAACCGCATAAGGAACGGACAGTACCACGGCCATACCAACGGCAATAACGCACGCTTTTCTGTCACCAAAATCTTTAATCTGCCTTTTAAGGGGTCGACATACTTTCAAATAACGATCTAGACCTGCCACTAACAATATAAAGACAGAGTTTAAGTTGCACGAAGCAATTAAATAGCTTAGAAATTTACACGCGCTAGCACTATGATAAGTGATAAGATGTGTCGTGTCTATGATATGATATGGCAATCCAACTAAACACACGGACATATCCGCAAGTGCCAGCGATATAATATACACCCTAGCACTTGACCTTTTGAACTTCAGTTTGTAGACCACGGCTACGCACGCGTTCCCAAGTATCCCAATCATCATCAAGATGACAAGACTCACCAGTGTAGGAAGAAACTTTATCTTTTCCATTTTGTTTAACGTGTCAATGTACGCCTTTTCGGAAAAAATAGACGGATGCATAGTTATGTTGTTCGTTGACATCCCCATCGTAACTTATCCGTTTTCGGTGAAATTGTTTATGTTTAACATTATGTTGCTTATTTTTGTATAATGAATTATTTTCTTCTAATGTTCAATTAGATAGAGGCAGTTGTATAATGCGCTCACACATTCTAAAGCTTGGTATTATCCGTGTGTGTCGATTCTTAGTTTGAAGAACTTAATATAACTGGTTTTATAACTGGAATTCCACACTATGTTTAATCCTTTGGTTATCAGAATGCGAGGTGTTTTCGATTTCGTAGAATCACCTGAGTCACCCACAAAACCACATATAATATTTACATCATCACAACTACACTATCAAATACCTGCAATAATACAGATGCATTTCAGATAAGGTTCCGAGAATATTTAGATATACTTCGAGTAATGAACCAATGGCTTTATACCAGCAACAAATATACCCAGTCGGGCTGTATCTCGCTATCATGTCGGAATTCCAAGCACTTGCTCTCACGAACTTACATTGTATGAACTACCTGTTCATATTTGCTTAGCCAATATGGTCTTTGTGTACTTTATTTTATCAGACGAACTGATGAAAAACGGCGAGGCTGTGTTTACTTTGCAATTTTTGAACATTTGGTGTAAGCTAGCTAAAGGAACTTTTGCGAACATGTTTTAAAGCGCTTACTAGACTTCTTCATCCGGTATCGAAAATCTACCAGAGTGGTGACATATTTATGTCATGCAATAAAAAAATAATTTTGAATTTTATGAAGAAAATCAATGTATATGCAGGTACATTTATATACATTTTTGACAGGTGGTTTGTTTTGCGAATCGGAATAGTCAAATCAACCCATGCGAAAGACGTTGGACCACCGACAATTCCGATAACATTTGCTGTGGTCCGTTATTATTCCCGAAACTGTCGGTCCTCGTATCCAACAAAATAAAACAATTTGTAAAACTATGTTTTGGTCGAAATGAAAACGAAACTAGGGATATGATTTTGTATTTTTGTTTGTAAAATCTTTAATTTCTTTAATATAAACTCCATATTCGTTAACTGTAAAATAATATCCTTCTATGATAGTTTGTAACAGCTCGGTAGCTGATTATACTCTAAAGATCACCTCCCCCATATATTCCATATAGTTTTTCTCTGACGGATTGTTCAATGTTCCATGAAATTGTGTAATTACAAAATTTAAATGTGCTCACATGTTGTCACGATACATGTTTGTTCATTATATTATGTGACCTGTGAAACATAATAAAGACTTGTTCTGTTCTGTAAACAAAATGGACTGATTTATGTTTATTCTTCTTCAATAGATTGTTTAACTTTAAAATAAAACGGATTTTACCAACCAGCCGAACTTGCTATCTTTGCTGGTGACGTAACAAACTCATAGTACGATTCTTAGAACCAGTCCAATATTGCACATTGTTTCGTGACGTAGGCAACATCACAAGTTTTTGATTGGTTGATTTGAAATTTAACGGTTTCAATCCTTGTGATGATCTCAAATCGAATGTGGGGAACCACAAGATCGTTGCCTGTTTCGTGTCAAGACTTAATGCGAAAGTCAGCAGTACAAGCGGCTGTTCTAACAATTACGAAAATGTATTTATTTTTTTAAATCACAAAGCTTTCTTCACTTTTAATTGAAAATGTTACCATATGTTTTAATAGAACATGTTTAAATTGTGTTGTTATTTGATTGTATTTAGAATTGTTTAAAATTGTAAAAGTATTAATGATGAAAACATAAGCTCTATAATGGGTATTTTCTATTGTGTGGTTAAAGAAGAACAAGGTCCGGTAAAATCTGGTGAGGTCCGATAAATTAAAAAAATTATCGGACCTCATGCCCTGTACGTTTATTTGTCTTTCGCATGGGTTGAGTCAAATGCATCGAAATATACAGGAAACTGTTTCAAATCGGCATACGATGTACAATTAGGACGCCATTGTTAATTGATCACGTGATGGAGTTGCATTAAAATGTTGGTAAATCCACGTTGAGCACATGGTCAGAAATGTCAACTCAACCTTCGGTTTTCTTAATGCTTTGTTTGGTAAATAACGTAAGTTTAACCAACACTCAGATTGTCGTAAGGTTGTTGTTAAATCTTCATTTCATTGCATATGTACAAAAAGTATAGAGCGTTCAACAGGTACCAGCGAGGATAAACTCCATAGCATTATGGCTTCTTTCAAAGCAGGAATGGCAAATATTTTGTAACTAAAAATAGGTTAAAAGTCACAATCCGTTAAATAAAGCGTCATTTCGCAAATGTATTCGATTTGAACTATAACCCTATCACCGCTACATTGTGTAACGAAAAAGTTATCTAGATGTTATTTGAGATAGTATTTTGTCAAAAGTATGGTACATAGGTGTGAAAAATATCCGTATATCACAGCATGCAACTTATTTTAGTCACATCTGTATTAAAAGCACTGTTAGGGAGTTTTATGATGACTGTCGATCAACTGTAAAATTATGGTATACTTTGCTATGGGGTTTTCCATAACTTTGTGTCGCGCAAAGTCAGAAAATGTAAAAAGCGACGTTTTAAGTTATGATAGCCAGAGGTAGTTTAAGCGGGTAATTCTGTTGTGATATATTTTATTTTATCACAAAACAAGGACACTCGTATTTTCACCAAAAATATTATATACTCTTAGACTACACGTTTAAATTGCCTTCGGAAAAAAATCCTCGAACTGCACCCAATTACTCGATTGAATACTTATTTATCCTACAGCTAAATGATTTTATAGAACATTATAGGACCCATACAGAAAAGATAAGGTTTATCCCACACCTATGTTCATCCCACACCTAGTCATGTGTGGAGGAAGGTCATATTACTCGGAATTAACTATAAAGTATTCATTTTTAGTAAAATCGAATCAGATTCAACAAAACAAATAATTTGATACCAAGATGTAATATATTTTAAACACAAAATGCAACACAAACAGCCAAAAAACATTTTTTACAAATATTAAGCGCGTGTGCTCATGACGTCATTATTAACACGTCAAACGACAAAAGTCGTATTCTTTCCCGGTAAAACTGCAGCTTTTAAGCGATTTGTTCATTATTATTTTTTTTAATCGGGGTATGATGAACAGAAAAAAACAGGTTACATTTATTTATATAATTATTTTGTAGGATAAATAGAATACTATGTTAGTGTGATTGTGTACTTAAATTTATCCCACTCGTCTCAGAAAGGCTTACAAGGCTCGGCAAGCCTCGCCATGTAAACCTTTCCTCACTCGTGGGATAAATTTAAGTACACAATCACACTAACATAGTATTCTCTATGAGTCATTCTATGAGATTGAGTCTCTGTTCCCCAACGGCAAAACGCCGACTGTAACCTTTTTCTAATTACATTGGAATACAATTTAACTCACCGGATACAGTCGGGTCATATAATCCAAACACATGTTATTATCACAATATTATTATAATACGTCAGTATAAAGAAACACCGAATATTGTATTCCGATTGCGTTTATAAAATGTCAACACAATCGAGTCTCTGTTTGACTTACACACAGCTGAATGACATTATCAATCGGCGGCGTCATACGCACGTGAAGTTCGGAAATTTATTTTGCATTGAGTGCAAATAATGGTATGAACCCTTTATTGTCTCGAAAGCGTACGCTTTTGATACATGTTTGTTTGATTTATACGTTAAATGTATATATTGACATGTTATCATTATATATTAAGTGGTTAACTACAATCACAGACGAGCTGTTAACGACCCAGTTCTTAACTTTTAATCCGCGTATTCCAGAACAAAGTAGTCAGTTAATATGTTCATATGAATATTTTGTCTTGGCCTCAGGATTTTTTCGTTTCGAATAGGTTGTATGCAACATGACCCACCCCACTCCACAAATGCAGTATTCAAATACTATTTTAAGGAAGTACTAGTTGCTTGGTTTATGCATTAGTTTTTGTCTTGTACGTGTACTTTTATATTTTTTATATTTTTATATTGTTTTATAGAAAAATAATTGATTGAAACTAGTTATATAAACAATCTCTGCTTGCACGTTCAGTTATTTCAAATTAGTGTACAAGTAAATATCTATCCTACTTTTATTGAGATTAGTTAGATCTATAGAAAACTAGAAAGAAATATACGTATATGCTCCTTTAAATTATAAGGGCATCATCATCAAAATATTATCTATTCATATTATAAATGCTATCATTAAATATATTTTCAGTAGATCCTCATTGAATCAATAATATACATTACTTTGGTATATACAATGATTAATTAAAATAAAATAAACAACCGAATGAAATTGATTTAGCAATACTTGTGAGTAGCATCTCCTCCAAGAGGTTGTTTGCTACAATCATCCTTTTCTATTCTAACATAAAGCAAGGCACACAATCCTGCCCTCTCTCTTAATTGTGCAAGTACAGTACATACAATATATGAGTTTGCAATGAACAAGCTTGATAATATCACAATACTAAAATGTTGGGTATTTGTTTAACAAGTAGATTGTCATATTATATACTTACTGTAATCATAAACTCACATGTCCCCTCTATGAATTGAATGAATAAGTCCATAGTTAATTAAATATGATGAATGTTATAAAACACTTTCTAACTTTAAAAGATGGATCTTGCACTAATTGCTGTTGATTTGTATTTCTCAATAAATGTATTGATCTCTTCCTGGAAGATTATTATTTGCACTAATCTTGTGTTACCCTTCAGTGAAACAAATAAAAACTGAATACACGAATGCATTGTTGTGTTTTTAAAACAATTGCCTATGACTGCATTCATGAAACTGCATTGTATTATTGATATTCTTCTCCTTAAAATTACTTATGTACAAATGTTCTTGTTCTGCCCATGAAATGTAGCCAATAACTTAAATATGATTAGTTTTTTGAATGCCATTTACTTACCCATATGAGCATTTACATATTGTATCTGCCTGTGTCAATTAGTCTGACCTTACATTCATATTTTATTGAATGCCATATAACTGTATTACACATATGTTTTAGTGTACGGGCTTATAAATGATCGAGGATATCATTTAAATGTCGCCGGGTGGTGAAAAGTGTGCGGCCAATCCGAGACTCGAACCCGGGACACCTCGCTTACAGGGCGAGTGCTCTCCCGACTGAGCTAACCGGGCCGCCACACATCTTTTCACCAATCCCGCTTAAGTTCGGTACCGTGACATACAACGTGGGGCTACAACTGATTGTTGCCGGCATCGCCAGCCGAAGTGGGTGGAGAAGAAAATACCAACAACGGTGATGTTTCTGTGTGTATTATTCCTCGTGCAGACAATTAATACGAGATTAATCTGCAACAATATCATTGCATTCTATAATGAAGATAAATAGAATAATAATAAGGAATAAGTCATTTCAATAACAAACATATATCAATACAAGCAATGCAACCGCATCGAAATGTTAACAGCACAACATTATTTCAATATAATAATAATGATACTAATAATACGAATAATATGAAATACCTGCAGATATAAGTATATATAACTGCTAAACTCAGCACATTCAAATGGCGCCTGGCTATCTGACCGTCGCTATCGTTTTTTGACAGTGGCGCGAAGGATTACCAATCTCGTGCTCGTGCGCATAAACGGTGTTAGCATGAACTATAACAAGCATGGTTAAACACTACCAATACTACAACTACAAAACTAATATGACTTGACTATGCATAGTACAAGATAGTGGCTTGGTACTTTGAAGGTTTATAAGATAGAACTTTTTAAAAATAACATTGTATTTCTTCATCCTATGACATAAAGACGATTTATGATGTAGCGGCATTGTTTTACTCTTAACCTTTTCTATTAAAAATTTATATCTCACATGGAATTATGTTCTAGAATATCCTTTATTTTATGTGATAACTGTATTTAGTAATATACACTTTCCATATAGACATGCTTGTGAAGAATGAAAACAAATATACACATGTTTATGTTCAAACATCAATCATTGTTTATATCATTATTTAGATGCATTGAAACGGTTCCCTTCACAGATTACTCTGTCATGCATATGCCTCATTTAATCTTTCATCAAACCCATACACCAAGTCTATTAAAATAAAATTGTAATAAATGCAAACGTCCACCTAATATTTCTTTATTTTATTCCAAACAAAATCAGATGTATATATAACAAAGTTTGATAATATATGTATATGCTCTATTTGCTTTCGAGAGCGAAGACCTTCAAAGTGACGACTTTAAATGAATTTCGATTTAACTATTGCATCAAGAGTACCATATGACGTACAATTAGGGGTGTTCCCCCTAATTTTATACTGGGATCCCTCCTTTTTCTTATATAGAATTGTGACCAAGTTTAATTCCTGGTAGGTTTCGTTTATTCCTTATAAATTCGAATCCCTCATAATTTGAAGAAGTTTTCCCAACAATTGATCCTTCTTTCCCCCCTTAGTAATATCAAAATCAACGAAGTAAGTACTCAAACAGATCTAGGTTTAATATTATCTAATTCATGTTCCTGGCATGACTGCATTGCTTCAACTAAAACAAAGGTTTGGAAAAAATCAACAAAATGAGCTCTTAGAAATTCACACTCGATTAATGTCCCTTCTAATTATCCATACAACCTATCGGACCATTTATTTCATATCTCGACGTCGTTTGGGGCATTATAACTTTCCAAGAAGATAACAAACTCGAAAATATACAAACAGAAACAGCAATAATAATGACTGGTGGAACTTGCTTGGTATCATTGAACAATTCATGGGATGAACCATTGAAAAACAGATGAACAATTCATATACTTCGCTCTTACACCTTCATACTTGAGTTCATTGATCTTTTCCAGTGTAGGAGATAGCACTGTATGCAAATTTCTGATAATAGTCCTTACATCGAATTTAAATCACAGTTTTCCTCTCTGTCCTTCTTACCATCAACTATTATCTTATGTAACTGCCTTCCAGCTGATACAAGAACCGGTACGTCACTTTCTGCTTTAAATGCTCAATTAAAAAAAGACATAAGTCTCTTTGCATATTTATCTAACATTTATCATGCACGCAATATGTAACAGCCAAAATTAGCATGTGTGTATGATGAATATCGTGTACACCACGCATTGCGATGTCAGGAAATCGAAGATACCTATCATTATTAACTCACTTGTCTTTTCTTTCGCCATAAACTCGATAATAGCGATAAATATTGTAATGCGAAACAATCAACAGTTGTCTGACGTCATATTGTAAGAAAGGGGATAGCCACAAAATCCTTATTTTATAACACATTATTCTTTTCTCAGAATGGGGGAAAAGATAAACGGAAAATGGTAATTGAAAACTGTTTCGCTATTGCTCAAACAATCAAAGAAACAATGTAATGTGAACGCGTTTACGGACGTTGACAAGAAGGTTGTAGTGTATCACGCTTGTATTAATGATATTACTATAAAGCGCTACAATAACGGTGTTGACACTTAGGCTTTCTCGAAACAGGTCACACTATCCGCTTCCCGTTAAACGAGCGTTTGAAGTGTGCGTATTGTGAAACCTAACTCTGCGTTTGCGCAATTACTAGTTGATGATTAATACATTCTATATGATCCGTTCTGAATATAAGAATACGTGCATTTACACTAATATTGCTTTCGTGGCATTTATTTATGCCGATATTATTTAAAAGTTAACTTGAAACAAAAACAAAACGTTCAAAACAACGGTTACAAGGAATCAAGTTTCATAAATGGTTCTGTTTATGAATAGTACACGTATAATGCATAACCATTGATAATGAACTAAACTAAATATACGAGCTTTGTTTTGCGAAAATTGGCATTATGCCATATGTCAGGAACTACATTCTCGTCTATTAAGTCACGCGGCATCATGGTCTTATTAGCGGACATTATGACTCCGTGTCACAGTATACGGATGAGGAGGAATATATTGGGTTACACTACTCGAAAATGTCCTAAGGGCATTTTTTTTTGCGCTTGATGCGGGTCATATAAAGTTATGAAATGATGTTTGCGTCCTTACAATTTCGTTTACAAGTATACGTTGATANATAACAGTTGTTTCAAATCTCTATTATAAATAACCAAAATAAATAAATATTAGAAATAAAGTACAAACTACGAAACATCACTAAAAGCCAAGTGAAATAGCTCAACAAAGTGAATGTATTATACAAAGAAAAAGTGAAACGGCACACATATTATCAGTGGAGTAGTCCTTAATAACATCAGTTAGTCTTTTATTTAAGACATGCGACCAATTATCAGAAGAGTACTAAACAATATAAAAAACTACAATAATTACATAATATCAGCCTCGTTCTGTGATAACTAGGCTTAATGCATGATCGTTAAGTGTTCTTCGAGATTAGCCTGTGCAGTCCGCAAGGGTTAATCAGGGACGACCCTTTCCGTCTAAACTGGATTTTCGTTCAGAAAAGACTTTCTTAAATCCTTTAACAAAAATAAGGTATCATGAGGGTTCTGCAATCGGGATGTCAGAGAAATATTTAACATTACATATTACACGAAACTTTAAAGTACACCATGTACAAATGTACACATTTAAGCACAGAAACAATTCGGTAATACCGCTTAAACTGGAGACCTTCTATTCTTCACTGACGTTGTATTTGGGAAGTTGTACTAACGTTGGTAGTTTTCGAATGACCTTTAGAAAACCACATGAAGAACTGTCTTAGCTCGCGGCGAAATTTTGCATCCCAAAAACTATAGATAAACGGATTACATACATTATTAAGAACATATATCCTCAATATAAAATCACAGAAAATCGATTCTGCGTTTGACAACCCTTTTCAGAAATCGTTGTTAATTGCATCCATAATAGAGACTGTTAAAAAAAAGGAAGATATGTCACGATGAAAGCGACAGTAATGGTAAACATCATAATCGTTATTTTACGGGAATTCTTCTCGTGTGCATTTGCTCCCACAATTGTATGACGGACAAAAACGTTCGAAGAATTTCTTACAACACCATTTTGTACAGTGTCTCTTGTTTGAATTTGTAGCGTTTTTGTTTGATCTTGAGTTTTTATCTAAATATTGTTTTTATGCAAACATAATGCAGTTTCCTCTGTATCTGATGTTAGATGTCTACTAAACTGTGTTTCTCTTTCTTAATTCCATCGGCGTTCGTGATTGTATCTTTTTCGGAATCTTTGTTGACAGCGAGTTCATCCGATTCCTGTTTTCAGCAAAAAAATCCGCGGGCCGATTTTTTGAGGGTGATTGGCAGCACGTGATGAAAACGAATCGTCCGGCAAATTAGACTGTAAATCACAACTAAATACGCAACGGAACTGACGAAAACAAGAAAATTGAATCCAAGATATCCGATTCCTACATACGAACCAGTATATGTGTCGTCAACAAAACATTCACTTCCTGTCATATTATACGCAACTCCATTCAACTGAACGGTGCTGTGGCCGTAAATAACCGCATACGGAATGGACAGTACCGCAGCCATACAAATTGCAATGACGCACGCCTTTCTGTCTCCAAAATCTTTGATCTGGTTTTTAAGGGGTCGACATACTTTAAAATAACGATCAAGACCTGCAACTAACAATATAAAGACAGAGCTTAAGTTGCACGTAGAATTAAATAGCTTAGACGTTCACACGCGAGAACACTATGATAGTTGACACGATGGGTCAGGTCGATGATATGATATGGCAATCCAATCAAACATACAGACATGTCCGCCAATGCCAGCGATATATTGTACACCCTGGTACTTGATCTTTTGAACTTCAGTTTGTAGACGACGGCTACGCACGCGTTCCCGAGTATCCCAATCAACATCAAGATGACAAGACACGCCAGTGTTGGAAGATACTTCGTCATCTCCAGTAGATTTAACGTGTCCATGTTGGCGTTTTCAGAAACATTAGACGGATACATAGTTATGTTTTTCGTTGATATTTCCATCATAACTAATCCCTTTTCTGGGCGATGTTCCATGTTCAACATACTCGCAAATTGGTTAATCCTCATAATGTCAACATACGAGATTTTAATCTAGCAGTTAATATGAGTCCAATTCTTGTAAACAATCTGCATAGGTAATTCCACCTCTCATTGATGTTACAGAATCACCTTAGGCATCCAAAAACAAACACGCACAATATGTTTCTCATCGAAAAGTCTTTGTCAAAATGCTGCAGGCGCATCGCATTAATTTTAGTGGTCAGAGCGGGTTTCGGGAATAATTAGGTTTTCTCCGGGTGATGAACCGATGGCTTTACAACTGCAA